>JABAYD010004543.1:0-23042 GCA_014822095.1 Diplotaxis tenuifolia | reverse complement strand
TTGTCTCCAGAGACATTCAAGGCAACGTAATCTAAGTTGCTCAATTTTGACATCTGAAAAATTTAATAGATTTGTACTATTAGTTTTATATAATGATTTTTATTATTTATATATATACTTTTATATATAGGGAGGTATATATTTTTCTGTATTATATATATATATATATAAGGTTTTTTTTTTGCAGTAAAAAATTATCGATCGATGTTCAATAGAATTATCGATCGATGTACCTTTCGCTATATCGGTCGACAAGATGGTTATCCCGTCGAAAGATATTGCTTCCAGCGAGCTATAGTAACTGGTTTGAATCGGTTTTGACATTAAACGATTTTCAAGCGAGCAAGAGATTTCAAGGTCTCTTATGGATTCAATCAACAACTCTCGAGCCGTGCAAGGTAATCAAGTTCACGTTTACAAGTTTAATGTCAAGCAAGCATGGAGCATAACAACAAAAGGAGAGGTTTCAAGGCCTCATTATATACCGGTTTCATGTTCTTTAAATATCGATCGATATGTAGAGCTAGAAATCGATCGACATAAATGTTCAATGTTCGAGTATGCAATTAGTTCAAGATGATCAAGTTCATGCACTTAGGTTCATTATCAAATCAGTTTCAAGTTCATGTTGATCAAGATGACAAGCAATCAAAAAATCTCGATTAAGTTCTTAAGTCAAGTTCAATTTGGATACTTATCAAGTTCGGTTCAAAACGTAAGTTATCAAACGATCATGTTTTATTGAGCGATCGGTCGATATGGTTTTAGCGAATTGAAACAGTTCATAACAAGACAAGCTCTCAGGTACTTGTAAAACAATCAACAATGACAAGCTTTACGGTTTGAGTTGATACGTTTTAGGATTTTAGATCTTATGATCTTTAGAATTTAAGATCTATATTTTTAGTTTATAGATCTTTTACCTTAGCTTGATTGTAGGGTTGAACGGACCACCTGAGAGACTGAGAGAAGACCGCAAACGGATCACCGAGTACACCATCTAGAGAGAGAGAGCTTCCGGCAAAATTTAGGGGAGAGAGAGAGCTAGGGTTGGCTGGCGACTTGAGAGAGAGAGAGAGCTAGGTTTTTTTTTCTTTAGCTAGGGTAGGCGGTCGTGCTGATAACGTGTTGTGGAATGTGTGTCTATTTCATTGATATAACATGTCCTTATATAATTACATAAGGTGGATATAAGGAGAGATTCCATAAACCCTAGCGGCTATATGCATAAGCATATGGGCTCTATTACTAATAACAATATTATGGCCCATCCGCAATGAGTTTATAACAAGAGTTCAATATTTATCTACTATTAATAAGTTATAGTAGGACCGTTTAAAATATTAGTTAATAAGACATATTTGATTATACACATTAATAATACAACAACTATAATTTCAATTTTATTTTTTTAATTATAACAAATCTGTTGAAAAATAATATAACAAAATCTTACTTAAAATCGTAAACATTGTTTTTTACAAAATAACACCTTAATAAATTTCGTAATTATAATATAATATTATGATAAATTAATTTTTTGCTAAATTTGTATTATAAATCAAGAAAAAAATTATATGCTCTCTTTTATTTTTTTAATTTTATTATATATTATGTTGAAATAGTAGTGCTATATAAATTAAATATTAAAACAATATTAAATAGGTAAATTAACAAACTACATATTTTAGTTTTTTCATTTAAATAAATTATCACTCATAATTAAAATGGATTAAAATTCGTAAATTATATAATATTTTTTTTACAAAATAGATGTATTAGGTTAAAGTTTATATCTACAACTATATAATATCTTTTATTTATTTTGAAACTCTCAAGTGATTATATTTTAAAAAATATTTATATACAAAAATATAACAGTATATAATAACGTTTAATTCATATACTATTTTATAAATATGCTATTAAAAGACTATTAAATTTAGTAATTCATTTAAAATACTAATGACAAGTAAATTTTTAATAATAATTTATTTTTATTTTAGCTATAAAAAATATGTCGAGAAAATTTTAAAAATATTACCAACAATTCAATTTTTTATAAAATAATATAATTAATGTAGTAACAAAAACAAATTCAAAGTTCATGTAATATTCCAAACTTAAAAAGAGTTTTGTAATTTTCCAAAATATTTTTGAAAATTATAAATTTAAAAAATAAATATTCTAATTCAAAGTGATAATATTTCAAGTCTTACAAAAGATAATATAATTAATGCACCTTAAAAAGATTAACTACATATGTTGTAAAAATTAAAGCAATGTAATATTTTGATGTCTTAATTTAAAAATAAAACTTTATAGCATAACATCCAAAAAATACCCCATATCAATGAATTTACTAAAATAATATGATAGATACAATTATTTATATAAATTATTAAAATAATAGTGCTATATCAAAATAGTGTTTTTCCTTATAAATCCCGTAAAATACTAAATAAATATAAATTAAAAAGAAAAATATCTTTTGAAGTATTTTTTATTTGATTATTATTATTTTATTGTATCTAGCTCGAAAATAAATTAGTAAGTAAGAAAAATTAATAACAAAAGTAAAATATTTTAAATAATTCACTATATGAGTAATGCGATTAAGAAATATGAACAATTATATTATATATCTACATAATATATAACACTAAATATAAATTATATATTTAAAACATTTATGATAATATCAAATATATTTATAAAATAAAAAATATCCGCAAGAGCGTATGGTTAGAATCTAGTTCTTAATTATTAGTTTGAAATTACCCTTATTCAGGACCCAAAAGCCCAATATTATCAACAAAACCCATATTGCTACTTATTTGCAAGATTTTTTCCTTCTGCATATTTCAGAATCCATACCAGTTTACAAATTTTTAACAGTAATTTCCACAATGTACATTCAAACCTCTAATCTATTTGTAAAAAAAAACAGACATCACTGAGTTCCCACTTTATCCATGTATTATATACACTTATGCCTTACGTGTACTCCACATACAGTTTTGTTGTGTGTGGCATATATAACTTCTCTTGATCAAACACTAACCCAAGTAACTACCAAGGAGCATTTGAATCAAGAGCAACAACTTCAATCAATTTACTCGAAGCCCATTTCATGGCAGCTTCTGTAATCTTGTTCTCTGCGACTACAATCTTCTTCAAGCATTGTGACTTCATAACAAAACCTTCCAATTCGTCAGCCAGAATCTCTCGACAACTTGCAATGTATAGATTCCTCAACTTCACACAGCTTTTGTTCAGAGAAAACAACACTAAATCTGTCAAGTTTTTGCATCCTCTCAAATCCAACTCAACCAAGCAACTGCAAAAAGCTAACATCAAAACAACTTCTTTATCGAACAACCACTCGTTAAACGACAGTTCCAGTTTCCTTAACTTCCCCAAATGCTGTCCTAACGTCGCCAACAAACCCGGTTCCCTCTCAACCGCGTCGCAGCTACGCAAAGAAAGCTCTTCAAGACTCGAACTAAAGCTTAAAGCTAAGACCTTTAGACTATAACCAGTCACAAAGTAACAGCTTGTAAGCCTAAGAGTCGATAAAGATTTGAAATTCGCAGCGAGAGAGACGAGATGCTCGTCCATCAAATCCATAGGTAGACGCAAATCTAACGTCTTTAAAGTATCATAACATCTAGAATTGTTCATGAAATGAGCCAATCCATCTTTGTTACCACCATCGTAGATCAACAGAGAGTTAAGAGATTCACAAAACTCCGAAACTTTCAGCAGAACCAAGTCAACAATACTCCTGCATGTCCTAAGCTCAATCTCTTCAAGATTCTTCAGACACAAACCGAAGAACTCTGCTTCCCCAACGGTTCCACAAGATTTCAGACAGAGCTTCTTTAGTTTTCTGCATCTCTTCCATAACCAGGTGAATCCGGTATCGTCTGACTGGATTCCGGTTAACGAAACCGACTCCAAACCCAATTCGACAGCATCTTCCGGGTTCGGGTTTGGTCCGGTTAAGGAGTTTCTCGAGCAGACATCGACTGATAAGTCCTTGAGAGATGGAAAGGAAGCAACCCAGTTGAAGGAAACAACGGGTCCCAGCAATTTTAGAGAGAGAGAAGTGAGGAGATACAAGGAGGTAGAGAGAGGAAGCAAGGACGATGGAGAAAGTGGGTTGACCAACAAACAGAGTTTTCGGAGGTTGAAGCAGCGAGAAGAAGAGACGATGGAGATGAGATGATCGTTGAAACTCGATTCGGAAAGAGAGTGAAATTGGATCGGAGTTTTGGGGTCGAAGACGAGCCAGAGGGAAGAGAGAGAAGGGTGGTTGTGGAGGATGGAGGGTAGAAGGGTAATTACTGAGATGTCGTGGGGGTTGATTCGTAAGGACATGGAAGTCTTCGAAGCTCTGTAGACACGAAGCCATCGCTTAGAGACGAGAGGAACTGATTCGAAAGTAGGTAGCGAAGAGGATGATGGTAATCTTCTAAATATCTCGTGCAGGATCTCATCGAATAGTATTTCCTCCATTTTTGGTGAACGTTTCTGACTTTTGAAATCGAATCGAACAGAGGAGGAAGAAGAAGAAGAAGAAGAGGTTTGTTTGAGGTATGGACGTTTATGTGTTCATCTTTCGTGTCGTGGCTTGGGTCTTGGCGGACACTTGTGTTGTTGATTCTTCGGTCACGCAAAAGACACAAAGATTTGATAAAGTTGAGTTGCATTTGTGAATGAAAAATGCTTTCATTTTATAACATTAATTTAAATTTAAATCTTGTGATATAATAGAAAAACTATATGACGTAAAGTTTTCTATTCTAGAGAACCGAATGTTATATTTGTGAGAACGTTATAAACTTATAGTTATAGTAGTTTCAAAGACTTGGAGAATCTCTTTTTGCTTTAAGTTCGGTTTTGGTCATCTCAAAAAAAAAAAACAAGTTCCGTTTTGTTTGATATCCTTCAGATCAGTTAAAGTAACCACATATATGGTTCAAATATCTGTATTTCTAACAAATTTCACCTAAAAAGCTAAAATTATAAATGGGTTGAACCGAGTATTCTATTTGAAAGTAACCACATATTTTGTATAGTTCAGCTAATGGTGACCAAGGAAAATAGTAGGAATATAATTTTTTTTCGTTCCTTATAATTACACTATTTACAAAAAAAACATTTGTTATTTATTTTAACATTTATTAACATTTAAAATTAATAGACCTACATTTATTTCTTATCAAATACAAGGAAAAACATAACTAATAGATATTCTTCTTATTTTATTCTTCTTCATCATTTTCTTCTTATTTTTTATATTGTTTTAATGATTGTCAATTATAACTTTATTATTGGTAAGAAAAAGTAACCGTATACATATTTAATTCAGATATTTTATAGGTTATATACACAATCTAATTTTTCTGAGAAAATCAAACTTACTCAAAACAACTATCTGTTTAAATTTATGATTATAAATTTAGTATGTAACTATAACTAATATTTTTAATATATACTTATATTCCTAGTAGTTTTCGAGATCTATCAGATTATTGATTTTCAATCTCAATACTAAATTTTCATATATTGAATCTCAGAAAAGTAACAACGATTTGAGCAGTGCGGAGCAAACGAACTGATTAGTGCAATACGGTTTAACAAAGGTTTAACAGTGGTTTATGTTAAAAAATGCATATTGCAGAATAAGTACCGTTCATCTAAAAGAAGCAGTTTAATAAATATGATATTTAAAAATTAAATAGTGCTGAGAATATAAAATAATATTTTACTTGATATTATAAATATATTTTACATATTTTTATGTAAATTACAATCAGAAGATAAATTTAATTTATTGATTTTCCCATGCTATATTTACAATATTATCTCTTATTTGTGACATATATCCTCTATATGTTACTTCAATTGTTTTTGCATCATCCAAATCGGTATGAAAATCAACATCTCCATGTGTGTAGAATTTTCTTGTCTTTCACATTACTTCAGCAAAATCTGCATCAGAAAAATTTGAAATCTTGATAAAATTATGCAATTTCATTGTAGCCATTATCACTTCCTTATGTATGTTATTACTATATCTTGGAAAATCATAAATAATCCTTCATTTTTTCTTCAAACTCCAAAACTTATTTCGATAGCTGAACGTAGAGACGCATGATATCGATTAAACAATTCTTCTTTATTTCGTGGAGTACACCCATAGTTGAACTGAGACATATGATATTTGACAACATATTTCGTGATGACTTATATAGAGCAAAATCCTTGCATGTTTGGATACTTCGAATCAACGACATAATACTTTTCCATTGGAGGCAACGAAAATTCGGGATCACTTTGTTGTGTGATTGTGAGAGCGGTTGTATCATGACAAGATCCTGGTGTTCCGTTCCATATATATGTGAATAGCATATTGAGATCATAGATTGCCATGATATTCAACAATGCAATATAGTGTCGATTCTAATACATTCCTTGTAATTCTTGTGGCACTTTTACGAAAACATGAATCTCATCCATAACTCCAACAAATCCACTAAAATATGGATACTATTTTGGATGTATGATATACCATGGATTTAACCCTCTTTTAGCCAAGGTATATAAGTGTTTTAAGATATAATTATTATGTTTTGGAGTATTTTTAGAGTATTTATAGGTTCATGTACGTTTTAGATAAATATGGTGATTTTGGTGTCTTTTGGAAGTTATTGAGTGCAGAGCTGTACAGACGTGCTATGTATGGAGATCTTCCCACCGTTAGATTGAGCCCATCTTTTGACACAAGATAGAGCTTTGAGTTAGCTTTCAAATGCCACCAGTTTGAGGTCAATCATCATCATGTAGCAGACATTTTACTGACGAGTGGTATGTCTGCCTCGAGAGTGGAAGCTGTTGAGAAGATAAAGGAAAATCGAACGATGCAGCACACTGCATATCGATCGATATTTATTCCAGAATGAACACTGCATATCGATCGATATTCTGTAATATTGCTTTTCATCTATTTATCTATGACTTCAGTGACAACTATCATGCATGAGTAGATCCACCTGCTAGGTTTAGGTTTTCTAGGGTTTTGAATGAACTTCTGAATTATAGAATTGCTAGGTTATCGATAGATTCTATACCAGGGTAGCTTGTAATACTAGGATCTTGAATAGTTAGAAAATCATGACAGTGTGACTAATTGTTTATTTCTAAAATCATAGGACAATTGAGATGCATGTGAGTGCAATCAATTAACGGAACCCGAGCCCTGCTGGATTAGATTATTTAGGCGCACACGAAAGTTGGTCTAGGAAATTAGTTAAGCATAATCGATCAGGTCGGTAACGCTTGCCTAAGGCAGTGTCGATCGACGCTAACATTATAGCACCGATCTACGCTAGTACCGTAACATCGTTCAATGCTGATACCATAACATCGATCGACGTTCGATTCGTGTTGGCATGCGAATGTTTAAATACTGAACTTAGTCAATAGATTAGACTCACAATTAAAGCTGGATATCTTTATATTAGATATCGAGTTCTAGAATAAATCCTTAACATCAATAAATTAGAGTTCTAAATACCTGAATAAAACCTTAAGTCTACTAATTATCCTTCCATCAATCAAACTCTCTGCCAAGCTGAACAATTGCTTCGTTTATCTTGTTTTACTACTTTATTTATTGCTATTTCTTGCTTTATTGCTTTATTATTTATTTATTGTTTTTATTAATTATTTACCTAGATTAATTATAACTATTAGATTTAATTGGTTCCCTAGCTCCTTGTGGATTCGATCCCTAAGTACTACAATTGAACCTCTTTTTGAGAGAGTAAAGTCACTCCTTAGGGTAATTTGAGTGATATCAATGTACTTGATATCTTTCAAGAATTCGGTATAGTTCTTGTTTTTGTTAGAGTTCTGATATAACCGCATGCAAGTAATTTTGTCGCTCTCATAATTTCTTTAATTTTCTTTTCACAGTCTCTTGATTTCGTCCAAATCTCAACCCAACATCTCTTTGAACTTCATTGTGTCTGCATATTCGCAAAAATATAGCCACTCTTTCTTCAACACTTATATTTGAAGTTGGTTGTAGACCATAATTCGTTTGTAGCATGTTGCATAATGTTCGAAAACATGACAGTGACATTCGTAGGAGTTGAAGACAAGCAACATCATCTTCTTGAAGTCGAGTCCATATATTTCTCCACCCTAAACCTCCGTCTTTCCGGACAGATGCTCTATGAAAATATTGATCATAATAACTCAAAGTGGGTTGAATTAGTAACTCTTCAAATTACTTATTTTTTTCTAAATTCCATAACTCAATTCTCTCTTCATAAGAGAGAATTTGGATGTTTTATGATCTCAATTGACAGATACAAAATATCTGCAAATTAATAAACACGCAAAATACTTCATTAGCTATATACAAAATAATAATAACTTATTAACACATCAAAAACTATAAAAATATTTTAAACCATAATAACATGATAATTCATTAACACACAAAATAATATAAAAATATTTTAAAACATTACAACATGACAACATATTAATACACCAAAATAATAGCAAAACATTTTAAAATATTACAATATGGAAACACATTAAACACACAAAATAATAATAATACTATATCACAATATTCAAACATGACAATCAGATCGCTAATATTCGTCTCCTGAATCACTTTGATGTCCTATATCATGTTCTTGTGTAGTTCCCCAAATATTGAATAGACCTCCACGTCTTGGTCTTTGTGATGTGCTTCCAGATTTAAAAATAATTTTTGAAACTGATATTAGGTGATGGTGTTTGGTGAATTTTGGGTGGGAGCCGGCTTGCTGAAAATTTAACTGCATGTTGACTATGATGAAAATTTTGTGGAATGTTTCATTGCCGATGATATGGTGGCGTACTACATTGTTGAACATTTGGGAAGAGGGAGGGTGTTCCAGTTGGGAGCACTAGGAGGTACACCCCATGGTTGAGCATTTGGTGGTGTCCTCCAATATTGAACATTCGGTCGGGTTTCCTAGTGTTGAACATTTGGATGTGTACCACATTGTTGTGTTGTCGGTGGTGCACCCCAGTTTTGAAAAATGTTTTCTCTTGAACTGTTATCCACGGAATAAAGATACTCAGATGATAAACCTTTAGAATGTGGACTCCCAAATAACTGGCTAGAGTCCGATTGTTTTGGCACATCTTCATTGTTTCATGATACAACAGTCATAACTTCTGCTAATTGCAGCTTATCGTCGTCATTGATTCCACCTATATCAATGAAATACTTTCGTCAAAAAACTAATCTTTAAGTAATTTAATGTAAGCCTAGTAAATTTGGTGAATTTGGGAAGCTCCAAAGCAAGAAATATTTGCTCTGCTTTCTGAATTCATCATAATCATCCTTATGAAAAGCACTTGGACATAGTTGTTGTAGACTTTACCGTTAAAATTCTTTATATCCATTAATTGCGTCTTGTATTTTGCTCTCAAATGATTGTCTTCTTTGATAGCCTCTTGAACTACTTCCAACATTATTTCCTAAGCTTCTACCAAAAGTATTTGAAATACCCCAACGTCTTCCACTTCCTCGTGAACTACTCTCACGCCTTGTATGTTCCTCACCTCTTCGAGAAAGAAGCCGAGTAGAATATGGAGTATATTCATTTGAAGGATGTATATCAGCATTGTGGTTAACACGATATATTTCCTTACTTTCTTGGGTTTCAGGAACATTATTTTGAGGTGTGTCATCACCAGCAATGTGTGAAAAATCATATAAGTCATCATCCTCTACTTCCTCATTCAATATTTGTTATCTTGTTGGCGCGACAATTGTTGAAGTTGTGAATAAACATCATGCAATGCAAAACATCGAACCATCACATCCCAATACTCTGGCGGTTACATTTTAAAAGATTTTGTTATTTTGCATACCTAATAAAATTATAACATTTATAAAATTCATAAAATGTGTTTGTTATATTTATTATATTATTTTAGTTTATAAAATTACAAATATTATTATTACCGATTCACAAGCTTCCCACCATTCGTCTGATGCATAAATCTCGAAAGTCTCCTAATTATCCGTTATACTAGTATAAGTCATGAGAAACTTCCAAGTCTTATATGATTTTTTTAAATCATCAAGTTTGTTTTTGAAAAATTATAATTTATATTTAAGTTAAATGCACGGTTGAATTTGTCAACTATTAGCTTTCTACCAAGAACCGTAGGATCTTTAAGAGTATAATCGTTCATAGAAATTACTTGAACAAACAAATCAATCAGTTTTCTCTTTTGTTTATAAGTCCACTTAAATCTCGACATGTTCTACAAATAAAAAAAATTATATTTTATTTTGTCTAACAATATATAACTAAAATAGCTGTTATAAATATAAAATATTTTTTAACTCGTGATGAAGTCTCGTTGTGAACATTTGGATTTCTTTGTCCCGAAGGATTTGTGTTTCATGTCTTCCAGACAATCTGAATTTTAAAAATGATACAAATATTATGAATATATTAGAGTTTCATAACTAATCATATTTTCAATGAAAATAGTAAATATGTGTATATATATAATTAAGATAGCCAAAACATATATTTATTAAGGTTACCAAAGGAAATTTGTTTTTCAAACACAACAAAATTTTGTTTAAAAACATATTTCAAATATATAATAATATTCAACTTTATTATATGCAGCTTATGATTAACTCTTTAACTTATTTTGACTGGTGTAAAATAAATTAGATTATTATATAAAAAATAGTTATACGCAGAGTAAACTTTTAGTTAATTAACTCATGTACCTTTATTAGTGCATATTTTTATTATTTTCAGATAACTAATTTACATACCTTTAAAAGTTTATACCATCAAAAAATTCTTGGTTAACTTAATTTTCAGTTTTTTTTTTTGACATCAAAACAAACAGACTCATGTAGACTCTGCAAGCCAAATCGGATGCTCCGTATCCATGTGAACAACGAAAGACGGTTGAATTCTGGCACGTCGTGCTAGACTATCCGCCTGAGAGTTCAGTGTTTTTGGTACATAGATAATTGTTGAGCTGGTAAAGCACTCCTGAAGCTTCTTAATATCTTGAATGTAATTTGCAAAAGCTGGTCATTCCTCTGGTGCGAAACCATCTTCACCAGTTGAGAACAATCTGTTGCAAATGTAACTTGGTTCTGTCGTAAATTTCGCATACTCTCCATAGCCCAAATAAGCGCTTCCACCTCAGCATGAAGAGGAGAAAGGCTGGCTCTAACATTCCTTGCCCCCATTAATCCCACAAAACCTTCCAAAGTACTATACCAACCTTGACCATCAAACCTGTCGTTTTCCTTCCAGGACCCATCCACTAAGCACCATCTCCCAGGGATAGACGGTAAGACCGTGAGCGACTCCTGTCATATGTCCATATGATTCACATTCACTTGCGCCTCTTTCCATAGCTTTGCCTCTGTCTCTGCCTTCGTAAGAGTCTCCTTCGGTTCTATATCCAAATTGCTGAAAATTTTGTTGTTTCGCGCTTTCCAAATATACCACAATATCCATACAAACTGATGGTCTTCCATCTTTGGTGTTACGCGCCAGAACAGATGGTCCATGTTCGTGAATAAAGAGGTCGTTGGAAAAATCACCGAATTGTAAGGAAGGGACAGTGCCCACACCTGTCTCGCTGGTGGACATTCAAAAAACACATGATTTATTGTTTCCTCAGCAGCTCCACACCTGTCACAACCTATATCCCCCCTTATCCCTCTCGCTTGCAAGTTTTTCCTCACGGCAATGCAACCCGATAATAATTGCCATAAAAAGTGTTTCATCTTAGAAGGACATCTCATTTTCCAGCAATTTGCTTTTAACACCTCCACCATAGGTCCCTCCACTACATGATCTTTTGCTTTGTATGGGTACACCCTTTCTATCTGGTATCCCGATTTGACCGTGTTTTTCCCGTTCTTAGTAAAATGCCATCCCTCTCTATCTTCCAAAAAGTGCCTACTAAGTGGAATACTTTCTATTAATTTCGCATCTTGACTATCCACCAACGATCTCACCAACGTCATATTCCAACTTCTCATATTTGCGTTAATGAGAGAATCCACCATAAGATCCGGAAATACATTATGTTGTTTTTTATTTGCTGGTCTCGGGCGAGTGATTGGAAGCCAGGGATCATTCCATACTGAAATGGATGATCCCGACCCCACCCTTTTAATAAGTCCTTTGCTAACCAGAGATCTAGCTGACACCATACTTCTCCAACCATAGGAGGGAGAGTATGATCTGATCGGTTCCAGCGGCGACGCGTTTCTGAAATACCGACCTTTGAAAACCCGCGAAAACAATGTATTTGGTTTTTCGATAAGCCGCCATAGTTGTTTACCTAACATGGCCGTATTAAAATCCTGAAGGTCCTTAAACCCCAATCCCCCATCTTCTTTATCCAAACATAATTTATCCCAAGATTTCCAATGCAAACCTCTTGTACCACTACCCGGGCTCCACCAGAATTGTGCCACCGCACTTGTAAGCTTTTTTACTGTTGTCTTTGGTAGTCTATAACAAGACATCACATGGTTTGGTAAGGCTATAACTACTGATTTAATAATCACCTCTTTTCCTCCCTTTGTAAAGAATCGAAATGTCCAACCATTCACCCTTTTATTCAACCTTTCCTGCACAAATCCAAATACCTGTGTCTTCGATCCTCCTAAATTCTCTGGTAAACCTAAATAGGAACCCATACCTCCAAGATTTTGAATTCCTAGAATATCCCGGAGCTCGTGTCTTTTATTCTCATCAACCTTATAACCAAATTGTATCGAGGACTTATCAAAATTAATCAATTGACCTGAAACCACTTCATACTCCTTAAGAATAGAAAGAATTGTTTGGCATTCCTCCGACAACGCCTTACAAAAGAAAAGACTATCATCCGCGAAGAGGAGATGAGAGATAGCTGGACAAGCCCTAGCCACTTTCATCCCTGTTAGTCTTTTCTGTCTTTCTGCCTTTTTAATATTAGAAATCAATGCCTCAGTACACATAATAAATAAATAGGGCGAAAGGGGATCCCCTTGCCTTAAACCTCTTTGCGGAATGATCGAACCTCTGGGTTGTCCATTTATCAGTACCCGGTATTGAACATATGATACACATTGCATCATCATTCTTATCCAATGAGAATCGAATCCCATTTTACTAAGTAAGGCTTGAATAAAACGCCATTCTACTCTATCATATGCCTTACTCATATCCATCTTAATTGCCATGAACTTTCCTTGGCAAGCTTTGTTCGCTCGCAAACCATGAAACATCTCCTGTGCGATTAGAATATTATCCGAAATCAAACGTCCAGGAATGAATGCCGATTGAGTTTCCGAGATTAGCCGGGGTAAACAACTTTTTAGCCTTTGACAAAGAAGTTTCGATATGATCTTGTACCCCACATTACATAGACTAATTGGTCTAAATTCCGTCATCCTTATAGGTCTCTCTGTCTTGGGTATCATGCAAATATGAGTCTCGTTTAGACGGGCGTCCAAATCTCCCGTTGCTAAAAACTGGTTTACCAACTCCACCAAATCCATTTTAATCACATGCCAAGAGTGTTGATAAAAAAGAGCTGTCATTCCATCCGGACCCGGAGCTTTTTCTGGGTGCATCATGAAAAATATTTTCCTCACCTCCTCTTCTGATGCCCTCCTCAACAGATAATTATTCATTTGTGGTGTAATGGATAAAGGGATCTCCTCCAAAAAATTGTCAAAATCAGATGGGGACGTAGTCATAAAAAGATTCTCAAAATAACCCACTGTTACCCTTTCCACCCCAATTTCCTCCGTTACCCAGTTCCCCTCTTCATCATATATCCCCACAATTTTATTCCGTACTCTCCTCTGCTTCGTTAATGCATGATAGAATTTAGTATTGAGGTCTCCCGATGAATACCACATGTTACGACTCTTTTGATACCAATATTCCTCCTCATCCTTATACGCCTCCTGTAATTTTCTAGATACATATAATATCTCCTCCTGCGTTCTGTTATTGTCCATTTGCACCTCCTCCAAAAGCCTTTGTGGATCCTGAATCTTGTCTTTTCCGTATGGAGGATGATCTTTCCTCCAACTCGCACTCATGTCTACAATTACTAATTTTTGAAAACATATCCCCTGAATTCCTACTATCCGTCCAACCCGCAATAATCGATTCCATTAGTCCCTCCTGACCGATCCATCTCTTATCAAACCTGAATTGCCCCTTCCTCTTATAAACTCTATCCTCCATATATGCTACCACTGGACGATGATCAGAACTTACCATCCCCAGATACTCCGTATGAGAACAAGGGAAAGTCGTGTGCCATTCCTCATTAGCCAAAGCCCGATCTAACCGACATCTCACCATCACAGCTCCTTTCCCTTTCCCCCTCCTGCCTTGCCAAGACATTTTATTTCCTTTCGCCGGAAACTCAAGTAGACCACTATTACGAATCATATTATTAAAAGGAACGAAGGAAGCTAGATCTCGTAAAGCTCCTCCTTCCTTTCCATGGTTTTCCGTGATCTCATTCAAATCTCCTATAATGAACCAAGGATCCGATCTTGCAGGACCGTATCTAGTAAGTCTTTCCCAAACTTGTTCCCTTAGTTTTTGAACAGGATCTCCATACACGAATGTTAAAAAGACTTTTTTCTCCAACGCTACCGCTTCTATATCAATCATTCTGTTATTGGAGAACAAAACATTAACCTGATATTCATTATTAAAGAAGAGGGCCAGCCCCCCACTTCGTCCTATAGGATCTACCGTCACCAATTTGTCATAGCCCAAGTGGGCTTGAAAATCCTGAACAAACTCAAACTGCTTTGTTTCCGATAGAAATAAAAAGTCAGGTTTATGTTTATGTCAAATTTCTCGAAGATAACTGATAGTCCATTTACTTCTCATGCCTCTGCAATTCCAACTTAACACTTTCATATTAAAAACTAGAATAAACGCTCTCGCGAACGTGCAAAATTAGGGTATAATGAGACCCATGAGTACCTTCCTTTCTTCTACACTCCCTTATATCCATGTAAACCAAATTAATTCGCTGTAAATCACCCTCGTGTTTCAGTGTTAAAACCATGCGCCTTATCATCCCATCCGTCCCCATTTTTTGTATAGCATCCTCCCCTCTAGTCATTTCCAAATAAACGAGCAAGGTACGTTGTTTGTTGTGCCCCAGGGACCATTGTACCATCCTCCCACTCCTCTTGCACCAGCGACTCAAACCATTTTGGTTGTTAAACCATGTTACTTGAAGTACACCAAAGACTCGCAACTTACGCAAACCGCCAAAAATAGGCCCACCATATACAATGAGTCTCATGAAGGGCCCATCAGCCATGTCCTCCCTCATCCCCCCTACGGCTCCATACAATTTGTAACTATCCACCCCTCCTCTAATCGCCCCCTCACCATAGGACCAATCTTTCAACCCTTCCCCTTGTATATCCTGCATGGATTGTAAGCTTGCACTTTCCTGGAAGCCGAAACTCCAAACCTGAAGCTCCAATACTTTACCACCCAAGTCTCCACCTATACCTATGTTCCACTCCTTCTCCCATTTTACGTCAATTAGAACCAAACTCTGTTTTGGCCGGCCAACAAAAATACAGATTAGCATAAATATATTCTCTCCCCTCTGCTTATGTACTTTACACCGAAAGTCAGGCCTCAAATCTCCAGCAAGCCAACAATCCAAATACCTCCCTCTACCATATGATTGGACCCGCCACTGGTTTGAAGAGACCAGCGACTTCCCAAGCCCTGTCTCCACCATCCAGAAGTCTCTTAGGCCGTTCCAAAAACAAATAAATATAGACCCAATCTGACCAAAGAAGACCAAACCTTTCCTCGTGCACCATATATAACCCAAACTAAAATTCTTATTCCATATAAAACCTCATAATCCGGTATGAGAAACAATGCAGGAAATAAAAACCTTTGGATACAACCAA
Source organism: Diplotaxis tenuifolia (assembly GCA_014822095.1). Taxonomy (NCBI): domain Eukaryota; kingdom Viridiplantae; phylum Streptophyta; class Magnoliopsida; order Brassicales; family Brassicaceae; genus Diplotaxis; species Diplotaxis tenuifolia. The sequence goes on along the minus strand of JABAYD010004543.1, from coordinate 6,994 downwards.
ATTTCAAAACACAAAACAACCAAAAACACAAATCAAAGATGCTCCAAGAGCTTATTGAAAAAACCAACATCAAACAAAACAATACCACCCCGCCAACACTCCTCTGCTTCTCATCTTGTATCTTCATAAAACTTCTATTGCTTGGGAAGATTAGACTTCGGGTTTGCAGGACCCTTGTCCTCTTTCAGTTAATAAACTATATTACTATATAACAAATATTTAAATTTTAAATAATTTACAACTTTATTGTTTTTAAGTTTAGGATAAAAAATACTTTTTTTGAAATGCATACACTAGAGAAAAAAATAACGTAACTCGATAATTTGATAAGTAAAGGAAAATGGTTGCACACGTTGATAATTTAATATCCCTTATATAGGCTAGATTTTTACTCTTTTTCATTTAAAAATAATTATTTTTAAAATAAAGGGCTTGAGTGTTAACTGCGTTCCATCAAAAAGCATAGGACATGACCCGTTTATGTCACCACTCAGTCATTTTATATTTATGTTTACCATTGTGTTTTTCTGAATAAAAAATAATTAAAAAGTGATAAAATTGCATGTGCGCTTCTGAAAAGTGCATTCTCTCTTGAACCGCATCTGAAGGAGTAAAGTTGTGGTTTGTGTAATTTTGGCTCCGAATGGTAACAGTGCTTTGAGCGGTGCGGGACAAGCGAATTGATTAGTGCAGTGCAGTTTAACAATGGTTTATGTTAGAAAAACCCATACTGCGGGACAAGTTCAGTGCATCAAAAAGAAACAGTTTAAGAAATATGTACGTGGCGACCAAAATAATAAAATGTGCAGGAGAAATACTTGAATGGTATTTAAAAATTAAATAGTGCTGAAAATATAAAATAATATTTTATTTCATATTATAAATATATTTTACATATTTTTATAAAGTACAAATAAATTACAATCAAAAGATAAATTTAATTTATTGATTTTCCAATATATATTGCAATATTATCTCTCATTTGCGACATATGTCCTCCATCTGTTACTTCAACTGTTTCCGCATCATTCAAATCGGTACGAAAATCAACATCCCCATGTGTGTTGAATCCTCTTGTGTCTAACATTATTTCAGCAAAATCTGCATCAGAAAAATTCGAATTTGATAAAATTATGCAATCTCAGTGTAGTCATTATCTCTTTCTTCTGTATTTTAATACTATATTTTGGAAAATTACAAAGTATCCTCCATTTTTCTTCCAAAATCCAAAAGTCCTTTCGATAACTTAACGTAGAGACGTATGATACCTGGTGGCACTTTTACGCAAACATGAGTCTCATCCATAGCTCTAACAAATCCACGAAAATATGGATAGTATTTTGGATATACTTAAAGTAATTCAGGAATTCAGTATAATTCTTGTTTTGTTGAAGTTCTGATATAATCGCATGTAAGTATTTATGTCGCTCTCAAAACTTCTTTAAATTTTTCTTTTCACGGTCTCTTGATTTCGTCCAAATCTCAACCCAACATTTTTTTTAACTTCATTGTGTCCGCATATTCTCGAAAATATAGCCAATATTTGCTTCAGTGCTTATATATGCAGTTGGTTGTAGTCCATGTTTCGTTGAAGCATGTTGCATAATGTTCGAAAACATGGCAGCGACATTCGTAAGAGTTGAAGACAAGTAGCATCATCTTCTTGAGGTCGAGACCACACATTCAACAACTCAATTCTCTCTTCATAAGATATCGTTTGGATGTTTTGTGATCTTAATTGACAGATAAAATGCCTGCAAGTTAATAAATACGCAAAATACTTCATTAGCTATATATAAATAATAATAACCATTAACACACAAAAAACTATTAAAATATTTTAAACTAACATGATAATACATTAAGACACCAAATAATATAAAACATATTTTAAAACATTACAACATGACAACACATTAGACACCAAAATAATTGAAAAACATTTTAAAATATTATAATATGAAAACACATTAACACACAAAAATAATAATAATAATACTATATCACAATATTAAAACATGATAATTAGATCGCTAATTAACGTCTCCTGAATCACTTTGATGTCCTTCATTATGTTCTTATGTAGTTCACCAAATATTGAATAGATCTCCACGTCTTGGTCTTTATGATGTGCTTCCAGATTCAAAATAATTTGGGGAACCAATATCAGGTGATGGTGTTTGGTGAACTTTGGATGAGTTATGTGTTTGTTCCTTCTGAAGACTTCCATTGAGTATTCATCGGACTTTCAACTTGATTTCTAACTGTAAATCCGAATTAAACATTTGTTGGTGTTTTTTCAAGGGAGCCGACTTGCTGAAATATGATGCATGTTAACCGTGATAAAATTTTTGTGGAATGTTCCATTGGTGAAGATATGGTGGCGTACTCTATTGTTGTATATTCGGAGGTGTGTTCCAACTGGGACAACTAAGAGGTACACTCTATGGTTGAGCATTTGGTGGTGTCCCCTAATATTGAACATTTGGTGGTGTTCCCCAATGTTGAGCATGTGGAGGTGTACCCCATTGTTGTGTTGTCGATGGTACACTCCAGTTTTTGAAAATTGTTTCCTCTTGAAATGTTACCCACGGAAAATGGACTCCCAAATGATAAACCTTCAAAATGTGGACTCCTAAATAATTGGCTAGAGCCCAATTATTTTGACACATTTTCATTGTTTCGTGATACAGCAGTCATTGTTTCTAGTAATTGCAGCTTATCTTCGTCATTGCTTCCACCTATATTAATGAAATACTTCCACTAAAAATCTAACTCTTCAAATGAATTAATGCAAGCCCAGTAAAATTTAGTGAATTTGGAAAGCTCCAAAGCAAGAAATATTTGCTCTGTTTTTTTTAATTCATCTTAATCATCCTTATCAAAAGCACCTGAGCATAGTTGTTGTAAACTTTGTCTTTGAAATTGTTTATATCCATTAATTGTGTCTTGTATTGTGCTCTCAAATGATTGCCTTCTTCGGTGACCTCTTGAAGTACTTCCAACATTAGTTCATGAGTTTCTACTAGACGTATTCGAAATACTCCCATGTCTTTCACTTCCTCGTGAACTACTCCCACGCCTTGTGTATTTCTCACCTTTTCGAGAAAGAAGCCAAGTTAGATCTTGAGTATAGTCATTTGAAGAATGTTTATCAGCATTGTAATTAACACGATATATTTCTTCACTTTCTAGGGTTTCAGGAACATTCTTTTTGAGGTGTATCATTACCATCAATGTCTGAAAAATCATGCAAGCCATCGTCTTCTGCTTCTTCATTCAATATTTTTTGTCTTCGTTGGCGTGATGATTGTTAAGATTACGAATAAACATTGTGCAATGCAAAACATCGAACCATCACATCCCAAAACTCTCGCGGTTGTCTTTTAAAAGATCTTGTTATTTTGCATACCTAATAAATTTTTAACATTTATAAAATTCATACATGTGTTGGTTATATTTATTATATTATTTTAGTTAATAAATCATAGATATTATTACTACTGATTCACGAGCTTTCCGCCATTCGTATGATGCATAAATCTCCAAAGTCTCGGATTAACCATTATACCAGTAGAAGTTACGAGAAACTTCCACTTCTTATATGCTTTTTAAAAATCATCAAGTTTGTTTTTGAAAAATACATAATTTATATTTAAGTTAAATTTACGGTTGAATTTGTCAACTATGAACTCTTTACCAAAAACTGTGGGATCTTTAAGAGTATAATCGTTTATAGAAATTTTTGATCAAACAACTCAATCAGTGTTCTCTTTTATTCATAAGTCCACTTAAATCTCGACATGTTTTACGAATAGAAAAATTATATTTATAGTTTTATCTAACAATATATAATTAAAATAGCTTCAATAAATGTAAAATAATATTTTTTACTCCTGATGAAGTCTCTTTGTGAATATTTGGATTTCCACAATGTCTTCCAAACATATCTGAATTTTAAAAATGATACAAATATTATTAATATACTAAGAGTTTCATAATTAATTATACTTTTAATGAAAATCGTAAATATTTTTTTTTTTGAAATCAAAATACAGACTCATATAGATCCTGCGAACCAAATCGGTAGCTCTGTATCCATGTGAACAACAAAAGACGTCAGAACTCTTGCACTGCGTGCTAAACTATCCGCCCTTGAATTGAGTGTTCGTGGTACATAGATAACATTTGAGCTGGTGAAACTCTCTCGAAGTGTCTTGATATCTTGGAGATGACTTGCAAAGGCTGGCCACTCTTCTGGTTCCGAAACCATCTTCACCAATTGAGAACAATCCGTTGCAAAAGTAACCTGATATTGACGTAGATTCCTCATACTCTCCATAGCCCAAATGAGTGCCTCTATCTCCGAGTGAAACGGTGATATACTTGCTCTGACATTCCTTGCACCCATGAAACCCACAAAACCTTCTAAAGTACTGTACCACCCTTGCCGATCGAACCTATCCTTCTCTTTCCATGAAAATCGTAAATATAATGTATATATATAATTCAAAAAGCCAAAACATTTATTTATTTAGGTTGCCAAAGGGATTTTTTTTTTCAAACACATAAATTTTGTTTAAACATATATTTTAAATACATAAAAATCTTCAACTTTATTATATGCAGCTTATGATTAACTCTTTAACTTATATTGACTGACATAAAATCAATTTCATTAATATATAATAAATATTTATAAACAGAAAAAAACTTTCAGCTAATTAACTCATGTACCTTTATTATTTTTATTATTTTCAGTTAATTAATTTACATACTTTTAAAGTTTACATAATATCACAAAATTTTCAGTTAATCAACTATATTACTATATAACAAATATGTAAATCTAAATAATGTACAAATTTATATTTTTTTTAAGTTTAAAAATTAAGATAAAAATACATTTTTGACGCGCTTACACTAGAGAGAAAAAAGAACACAACTCGATAATTTGATAAATAAAAGAATATGTTTGCATCCATTGATCATTTCATATTCCTTATATATGCTAGATTTTTAATTTTTTCATTTAAAAATAATTATTTTTTTTTTCAATAAAATTACACAAACCACAACTTTACTCCTTTAGTTGCGGTTCGAGAAATAATGCACTTGTCAGAGGTGCATATTCAATTTTATCATTTTTTAATTATTTTTTTTTCTAACATCTTAAATTTCTTATTAATGAAATCGTGAGTTTACAAAATCTTCATGAAGAAGATTAGTGAATGACAATGGAACATAAGCATGAAAACAATACAAAGCCATATTAGGATTCCTATTTTTTGCCAAAGAATCTGCAACTTTATTTGCTTCTCCGTTGACCCACCGGAAGGAAACTTCATCAAACTTAGCAGCCCACCATTTAATCTATCAAATCCAATTATAGAATGCAAAGTGAATGGTCCTCTTGTTGAGTATATCAACTGCTCTTTTACAATCCATTTCAAATATGACCTTTTTGTACCCAAGTCCCCAGTTACCTTGTATTGCCATAAATAGAGCTTGGAATTCACTTTCCAATGGTGATGAAACGTTGAATCCCTGCATGTACTGCTGCACAATAAACTCCCTTATCATCTCTTATAACCCATCCTAATGAAGCCGGTTCCTGAGCATTGATGAAAGAAGCATCAACATTACATTTCATCCACTGATTCAGTGGAGCTGTCCATTTACCCTTAAAAGTCACTCTTGAGGAGCCATTACTATGTTGAACTGTGGAACACTCCATACCATTTGCGTTCTTCCATTCCCTTGCATCACACCTAGCATTTTTTATTACATTCCTCCAGGATATCTGTCTCCGCTGATATATGAGAAGATTTCTACTCTTCCAAATCCTCCAAAGCAGCCACACAGGAAGATCTTCATAATGATTTAGTAAAGCAAAGTTAGACACCTGCAATACTGACCTCATTTTCTCCTCAAAACTAGACATTGAACTATCTATTATAGAATTAAAAATCCCTAAATCCCTCCATATCCTTTTAGCATAAGGACATGTGAAAAAAAGATGATCTTCTGATTCTTCCTCCTGCCAACATCGCTTGCATACTGAATCCCTTGTTACATGACGTCGTCTCATATTATTACCCGTTGCAATACTCCTTGACGAAACCATCCACAGAAAAGGTTTCAACTTTGTTGGAACTTTAGTTTTCCATATTTGTTGCTTAAGCGTGACACTTCCATAGGTTGAAGGTATGAAATTACTACTTGGCAGATGGGTAACCAACCAATAACCAGATTTAACCGTGTAGATAGCAGTATCATTGTAATGCCAACCTATGAGATCATTTCCGATCTTGCTGATACCCTTAGATCCAAAATCATTTCCAAATCTTCCTCCATAACATCTGCTCTAATCTTTTCTATATTCCAACCAGTTCTTGAAGTGTTTAGATATTCACTAACCGTAGATGATAAATTGATCTCTCTCCTTGGTCTTGGAGCTCTTGGTGGATGAACATTCAGCCATGAATCCATCCACATCTTTGTTGACAACCCATTTCCAACTATATACCTCATCCCTTTTACAGTCAACTCTTTGCCAAACAATATAAACTTCCATGCATACGATGTTTTCTTCTTCAAAGTGGCTTTCAAAATATCCCCATCAGGAAAATACCTTGCTCGTAATACTCTAGACATCAACAGATTAGGATTCAGTAGTATACGCCACGCCTATTTTCCAAGTAATGCCTGATTGAACAACTCTAAATCTTTAAAACCCAAACCACCCTCTCTTTTACAAACTCTTCTGCAAGCATACTAGTGCATACCCTTATTCTCTCCTGAATCCACTACAAGAAAACGCAATATTAACGAGGGCACATTTCCTCGTTAATTCCTCGTAAAAGCACTATAACGAGGAATTAGCGAGGAAACGTGTTTCCTCGTTAACCGTTTGTCGTAAATAAAGTTTCCTCGCTATTTCCTCGTAAAATAGCGAGAGAAGTATTTCGTCGTAAAGTGGACGAAATCATTT
>JABAYD010004542.1:0-16190 GCA_014822095.1 Diplotaxis tenuifolia | reverse complement strand
ACAATATAAACTTTTTAATATAAATATAATGATCAATGAAATTCGTTTTTAATTTATAATTAGTTATATATTAACAAATAATTAAGTATAATTATTTTTAAAAGGTTAATAAAGATTTACTAACCTTTACAAGTAAAAAAAATTACTATTCTGCTTCATAAAAATATACAATATCTGCAGTAATAACATAAAAATCATTCTCCACCAAAAAAATATGTAATCCAAATGATTGAAAATATGTATTCATGTTTGTGTCATTTTCCATGAAACAATTCTTCTTTCTAGATAAACCAGACAAGAATTACTGAACAAGCAAAATATATCATATCATCCAATGTTATTTTGAAATATAAACACAAAAAATACTCAAACAAATAGTAATCATCATATTATACAAATTATCGAATGTTTTGGTTTGAAAGTTTTGCTTACGAATCCATAAAAGTTAACATTAACAAAAGATAAATCATTTCCTATTTATACAAAAACAATTATAATCCACAAAATTAAATAAATTGGACACAAATAAGAGTTACGGAACATATGGATATACAATAAAATGTCAAAAATAAGAAAATTGCTTGACAAAAAATCTATTACTAGCGCTACTTATCATAATTAAAACAAACAATCATCCATCAAGCTTCTAGACCTAGAAACCTGGCCTTAACCATGACACATATAAACTGTCTTCAAACAATCCTAAATACTACAAATAATAACACAAGATTTTAAATTTGAATTAAAAAATACATACGAACCCGGCGCGTAGCGCCGACACACCACTAGTTTAAATATATAATCAGGTTTGAATAAAATCAGGGTATATTTTGTATTTATTAACGTTCCAAATTATTAACATAATTAGTTAATAATATGTGAAAATAACTATTAAAATCATAAACTTTCAAATAAAAGCAAAAAAAATTTCAACTCATGTTTAACCAAAAACTTCAACTTTCAAATATTGGCCGTTTTAACTTTCATATTTTGTTGACTCAGCCAATTAAGAAACTTGAATAGTCAACTGTTAAACTCGATTAAAAATAAACGTATGTTAATGATATTGTTTTAAAAAACTGATTAAATATTAATCAATTAACGTCTTTTGGTTTTGTAAACACTTAAAACATCTTTTTCAGAAAACCAAAACACCAAATTGACTTCAACTTCCGAATTTCGAGGGAGGAAGATGAAGTCAATTTGTGGATTTAGCTTCACGAAAAAGATAATTTAAGTGCTTAAAGAAGCAAAACAACGTTGTTTGACTAATATTTTTAAAACAACATTGTTTAGAGAGTTAAAAGACATATATTTTTATAATCGAGTTTACAGTTGACTTTTTAGGTTTCTTAAATGGCCACAAACTATGAGAGTTTAAACGACCAATATTTGAAAGTTGAGGACTTTTTTAGCTCAAATATGAGTTAAAGTTTTTCTTGTCTTCAATTTGAATGTTCGGAGTTTTAATGACTGTTTTCCCGTTAATAATATCTGCACCCAAAAACGATGATTTGGACCAAACCCAAACGTAGGTGTCTCCAACTCGATTAGACCCAATCGATATATTTAAGCGGGTCTTAAATTGATATAACCAAAAATTGATACCGAATCCGCCCACAATGAGAACTGAATATGTATATGAACATACATACATATATAATACGAATAATTTAGATTTTGGAAGATTTCTCAAAAAATCTTTAATGCATTTTATGGAAGAACACTTCCCAGGAAGTCTTGTGAATCGATAATATGTCACCTAATTGAAATCAGTCTTCTTATATAAAGAAAATTTACACATTTTTCTCTTTCTTTAAAATAATTATAACAAAAAATGCAATGTTTCTCACTCTAAAAATCCCCAACATCTCTCTAATCTCCTTAAACTTGAAAACCCAAACTTTATTTCAATTTCTCATTTCATGTATTTCTCACGAATTTCTCTTGTTTTTGCACTTTTTTTCATTATATGTTTTTCATCTTTCACCCTTTCAAAGGTAGATCTATTTATTTTGGATATGTATTTTTGTATGTTTTATATGTTGGATTCTAAAAAAGTTGTAGATTAAGCATAATGTGACTGTTATTTATTATTTACGCATAAAAGGATATTTTGGAAGTTTTCTTTGTTTTGATGTCATTAGAATATTTTCGGATATGCAGTTTTTTCTAGATCTAAGTTAGATCTTTGAAGACTTCTCAGAAGACTTCTCGGCATATTTCATGGGAAGTCTCCTAATGCATTTTATATGAGACGACTACTTTTGAAGACTTTCAGTGAAGTCTTCTGAACCAAAAATTTCTCAAATAGGTGGAGTCCAAACTTATATTTGTCGAAGCATGATCTCAAGTTCCATGGGTAATAGTATTGTTTATGATTTGTTTTTTTTTATTGGTATGTGTACATTTTTAGTTCCAGATTCTTTTGTAAACTTGAATAGATGTTAATGAAACTAATTTTGTAAATATGTTCATATGTACAGTATTATTTTTCCAAAAGTACTTGACATTACATAAATATGTTCAGTTATCATCGTAAATCGTCGTCACGTTCCACGAATCACCGCCAGCTTGCTTCTTCTTCGTCCTCTCTTGGTGGTGGTGGTAGTGGTGAGACTGAGATTGAGAGAGATAGACAGCAAGGGAGATGGCGGTTGAGAGATGGCAACTGAGAGAGAACCTCTCAATATCCACCATTGGATAAGATTTTATTAATGGTAGAGATTAAAGGTTGGTTATCCTCACCAAAATATATCAACCAATGAAAAATAACACTGGTCAAATAAAAAGAAAAGATCTGTCCATCTATCTTAATTTAATTTAACGAACAAAAATGATTAACCTATGACATTTTTTCATTTTGTTTGTTTTTCTATGTTTTATAGTTTTTCCTTTATATTATTTTATGCTAAATTGTAATTTTATTACACTTAGTTTTTTGGATGTGTAGTTTAAATATAAATTTTATAGTTTAGGGTGTAAAATTTAGTGAGTTTAAGGTTTGGAGTATATTGTCTTGGGTTTAGATTTAAAATTTAAGACTAGACTTTGAGATGCTTTTTTACAACATTATATTTTGAGATTAAATTTAAGTTTTGAAATTAAATGATAAAAGAAGATTAGAGTTTTAAGGTTTTTGTTACAGTTTTGGGTATGTGATTAATTTTAGTTGGAGTATAGTTCTATAGTTAAGGGTTTGAGATTTAGATTTAAGATTTGTATTTTTTTTAATATTGAAACTATGTTTTAGATTTTAGATTAAAATAAGAAAATATTTAAGTTTTAGGGGTTCATTTTAAGTTTAGAGTTTAGGGTTTATGGGTTTTGGAGGGTTGAGAAATAAAATGGAGGGAGAAGGAAAGTCTATATTGGTACATATTATACCACTCCATGGTTGTGTGCTATAGTATCAGCATTTAACTGTAGTAAAAAATATTTATTAGGAAGCTCTTGCAAAATTTGATATGCTTTTGGAATGATTAGTACATATTTATAAAATATATCTGAACAATATAAGAAATAAGAAAATCATACAAACCCAGAAAAAAGAGGTGATAAACCAATGTATTTGTTGTTCTCCTTTCACAATATAACATGTTTTTATGTTGGTTGGTGGAATTTGTATATGAACATGAGATGAATTTCTAGTAATTTTAAAGAGTTGTGACGAGGCACATGTGTCAAAATTTGGCTTGTTACAACTTGATAAATCAAAAAAACCCTGAGGTTTAGTACATAACTAAGGATGTTATCATGAATAGACTGAGAAAGTAAAATTTATAGAAAACGACATCTACAATCACCAAATGATTTAAACAAACTCAATTTACTATATTGTTACACATCATGCCACTATGGTTGGGTGTCATAGTATCAGCATTACTGCAAAAACACCTTTATTAGAAAGAACCTGCAAACTTCGAGTTGTTTTAGAAAGATTAGTACATATTTAGGAAATATATCATGAACAGTCTAAGAAATAAGAAAATCATACAAACCTAAACGAGGTTTGAAACAATGTATTTGTTGTTCTCCTTGCACTTGTTATGATGTTATGTTGGTTGGTGAAATCCCTATATGAACATGAGATAAATTTCGAATAGATTTAAAGAGGTGTGAAAAGAGGCACATATATCAGAAGTTGGATTGTTACAACTAGATAAATCGGAAAGAACCTACAAGTTTTGATTTGTTCTTGAAGGTTTAATAAATATTAGGAACACTATCATGAATAGTTTTAGAAAATAGAAATTCATAGAGAAACCACATCTAGAATCTCCCAATGATTTAAAAAAATGGCTTACAATATTGGTACACATCATATTACCTCCATGGTTGTGTACTATAGTAACAACATTTAGATGTAAAACACATTTATAAGGATAAATCTGCAAACTTTGAGTTATTTTGAAAAGACAAGTACATATTTAAAAAATCTATCATGAACATTAAAAAGAACATCATACAATGCCACACTCAAATATATGGCTGAAAGGCCTATGTTATGCAGAATTCTTAAAAATACAAATTTATATCAGAAGATTTGTGAATGAATAATGTAGACATTGAGTTAAACTAGTTATTCAAGTCTCATGGTCTGAAGATCAAATTTGTCAATATTAGTTTCGTTAACTATTTTAAGTACAATAAGTTCAATACTATAAAGTTTTGACTCTTCGAGATATTCCAATACTACAAATTAAGTTTTGAGTCTAAAAATCATACTTGTTATTACTTACATGTTGAAAAAATTTCAATCTAAGAACAGAAAAATAAGATACTATGTCAGACAACAAAACATCAAAAAGCATGTTTCGCCTCATGGTACATATATGAAGAGTGAAGAAGAGCCTAATACATAAAAAATGCAAAAAAAAAAGAAGATGTTCAGATTACTTTCCCTTCAACAAAAGCTAAAACTGAAAGTAAATCTAGGTCTTACCCTAAACACAACACACTGGTCTCTAACGTCTCAAGACATGAATTGAGATCCTAAAGGCATGTCTCTTCGCCCATATCTACAAGCTTATAAATCGGAACATTCCGATACAAGCAAGACGAATAGGTCGATCTACACAAAGAGTTAGATACGAGATGACAACTCATATTCTTCTCTCTACACTTAGCAAATAAACTAGTTCATCTTTATTCATTAATAAAAGCATAAGTTCAATACACACCGCCCAGCGGCAGGGATTCAAAGCCACCAACGAGCAGTCCCGATACAAACGCAACAATACTACATAACCATAACATTTCATGCATACAACAAACCCTCAGTTTTCGGAGTACAAGGACGACGAGCTGTGGTCAGCAGTCGAATCAGACCCTGGCTGGTCGACCTCGCCCCTCTCATCCGGAATCTCCGGTCCAACTTCGACCGAATCCAGCGAGACCACGACAGGATCCCACTGCGACCACATCCTCCTTTGAATACCAAGGAGCTCTGATCACTTGTTCTTCCTCTTGTACACTTGCGCCTGCTGTTTTTTGTACTTAACCACAAACGAGTACTCCTTATCTTGAGTGAGGACCAACCTACCAACTGTCCCGCAGCACTCTCGAGAGTCTCCTACGGCCTGTCACACCTTCTCGGCTTCCTCGAGATCAGCCGCAAATTGCTCGCGATGGGCGTTCATTATCTGGACAACCTTTCGGTAACACGCCAAGAATTAGCCTCGTACTCATCCCTCATTCGATCAATCTCACTTTCAGCCCACTCTTGAGCACTAAGGGAATTCACATTGATCTCCTCCTTTAGACGAGCAGCTTCCCTTTCTGCTTACTCGGCTCTGAACTTAGTTGCACGAATCTCCTCGTTGCTCGTGTCTAAAGCCTCTTTCATGAAGTGGAGACCCTGCGATAAGAAAATTGTTTTATCCTTCTCGCGTACAAAATCGCAAAGATCAAAAGAAAGGCACTAACCTTGTTATTAAACCTTGAGGCCTTCAAAAAATGCGTAGTCTCGGACGATCCGATCTCAGGTGGAGAAAACGAGAAGTCGATATAGTCAGTAATATCGATCTCCGCATCATCAAAAGCCTGGCCCTCCTGGAAATTGCCAAATAGTTGATCCTCGTCCATGGAAGCAGATCCATCCCGCGGAGACCTCGACTTCTCCCTTACATCCGAAGTGTTGCCCCTACTTGGCCCCGATTCGAACTTGACCGGATCACTCTGTTGAAAACCAGTGTAATAGTAGGCAACAGCGCGACGAACTCTCTTCGGAGAGAAGTGTCCACAGTAGAACGAACCGCCGTGGAGGAGCCTCCAGACTTCTCCGAGATGTTCAGGCTTCGGAGCACAAAGGCTGGACACTAAAATGGAAACAAGGCACAAGTTAAGAAATCGGAAACAACATATTCAAGAATGTGCAGTCTGAATACCTCGGCCGCCCCATTCAGTACTAAGCATGGAAGTGCAACCTTCCTCCACTGAGGAGCTATCGATTCAGACGAAGAAGAAAAAATTGGTCCAATCATGGGCATCCGAAGAGAACCTCTCAATGATCGCCTTTTTACGCGGAGACATGTAATAAAAACCCTCCGTGCCCGAGGCCTTAAGCGACAGCAAGGCTTCGAGGTAATCCGCGTTAACGGAACGCGAAAATTGTAAGCTTGCTGATCGAAAAATTGAGTCGGTCCGTAGACTTAACTATATCCCGCAGAAGGGGAAACCATAAGTGGCAGTCGGACAGGAAAGCTTCATAACATGAAAAGTAGCCCGGAGGTGGATTCCTAGCATCCTGACCAGGTTGAGGAAGGAGAAAATGAACCGAATCAGGAACCATGCGAGATCTTTGCATAAGATCGAGGGAAGAACGAGTGCGAGATCGTCGCACCGGACCCGGCACATACGTCCAGCTCGCCGATCGGCGAGCTGGAATACACGTCCAGTTCGCCGATTGGCGAGCTGGAACACATGTCTTGTTCGCCGATTGGCGAGCTGGAACACACGTCCAGCTCGACGATCGGCGAGCTGGCCAAGGCTTAGCCAGCTCGCCGACCGGCTCACATTGTCCGCATGGCCCGGACATGATGCCTACAGCTCTCGGCTTAATCACACTCCAAACCCCAATCGGAATATCTCCCGTTTCGTCCCAATCCGTATTATTGTTGGAACTTTATGACGACAACCGCTAAGACTTGTCTTCTCGAAAAGACACGAGTAAGTCGAATAAGACAGTAACGGTCGAACGAAACACCAAAGGTTATTCAACTATACAACTGACTCGAGAAGTATTCAAGAATGTCACCGTGTTACGGAACGATCTCGTTTAAACTCGTAAAAACTGTTAGATTCGCAAAGCGGCCCGAAAGGTCCTAAATCGTGACAAAAGCCCACTTACGACTTTGGATGAAATCCAACACGATAATACAATGAAGGTTTATCTATTACTCGCACGAAGATATATATGTCAAGGTTGAAGATAAATGTCAAGTTTGAAGATGAATAGAAGTTTTCCGAAGATAAATATGGAAGATCGAGATAAATGGAAGATTTCTGATAGACGCAAATCAGGACGAAAAGGAAAGGTCAAACCGCCTAGAAGGGAGTATATAAAGACAAGGCCGAAGCCAAAGGAAAGGACAAAACACAATTTCGCAGAGCTTTCACCACACCAAAAACTTAAGCATTTTAGGCAATTTTTCGTTTTTTTTGTTATCGAGCTGCGTCTCAACAAGGGTTTAGTCTAAGGTTGCTAGAACTAGGATACTAGCTGTCAGCTCTTGTAGCCAAGGCTCATTCTCGTTGTACTGCTCTTACGCGAATTCGGAATAAGAACTTTCTTCGCCTTTCTTTTTGATTTTATATTTTTACTTTTCTGTTCTCGTATCTTGATTGCTTAGCGTGTGGTTTGGCAGATATTTGGAACCTCTGGGAAAGTCGAGTTAACTTGACGTTTCTTATTTTACGGAAATCGACGGTGTGAATTTCGGTTCCCACAGTAAAACGGACCGCCGCGGAGAAGTCTCTAGACTTCTCTGAGATCTTCATGCTTCGGAGCACAAAGGCCGGACTCTGAAATGGAAACAAGGTGCAAGTTAAGAAATCAGAAACAACATATTGAAGAATGTGCAGTCTGAATATCTCGACCACCCCATTCCATCCTAAGCATGGAAGTGCAACCTTCCTCCACTGAGGAGCTATCGATTCGGACGAAGAAGACAAATTGGCCCAATCATGGGCATTCGAAGAGAAACTCTCAATGATCGCCTTTTTACGCAGAGACAGGTAATAAAAACCCTACGTGCCCGAGGCCTTAGGCGACACAAAGGCTTCGAGGTAATCCGCGTTGACGGACAAGCCATTCTCGTAACCCAACACCAAAATACCAAGAACATGCTGCAACACGAAAATAGTAAGCTGGCTGATCGACAAACCTAGTCGGTCCGTAAACTCAATTATAGCCCGCGGAAGGGGAAACCATAAGTGGCAGTGGGTCAGGAAAGCTTCGTAACATGAAAAATTGCCCGGATGTGGATTCCTAGCATCCTGACCAGGTTGAGGAAGGAGAAAATGAACCGAATTAGGAACCATGCGAGATTGTCGCAAACGAACGAGGGAAGAACGAATATTCCTATTCAGACTAGGATAGCTCTTCTTCCCCCCTCTCCTCAAAGGAACCCAGGTATTTGGCGGAGGAACGTCAGCTTTGTGCAAAGCCCAAAGATACCTCTCGAAGTCTTCGCCATCCTCGGCGAATCTCAGGAACACCGGTTCAGGAAGGGTCCCCCAAGCGGAAAGACCGAGATCACTCAGTTCAAAGATTGACGGATGGGCATACTCCATGATTCTCAATGTCTCCGACATGGCCAAAAGAAATTGTAAAAGAGAGAAAAATTTCTCAACTTACTCCACATACTTATAGGCTAAAATTTTACTATTCATCCTCAGACTTTTGGTCATTAAAGTTCCGCCTAACTTTACTAAACTTGCCTAACGAGTTCAAATCGTCCGCAAGAACTCTACGAGTCTTACAGACTGGGGGGCTAATTGTTGGGGTCAAAAACGGTTACGACGAAATCAACGACCAAAACTCTCTGCAAAGTTCTAAGTACGCGTGGAGAAAAGTCTAAAGACTTTCCAAACATATAAACTCCGCAAACCTAACAATCGCAACTACGAAAATCATTGGAAAAACGCCAAAGCAACGGAACCGTCCAGCTCACCGGACCGGCCAAGATGAACCGGCCTGATCTGTTCATCGGACGGGCCGAGACAAACCAGCCTGACCTACTCACCGGACCGGTCGAGCCAAACCAGCCAAGGCTCAGCAAGCCCGCCGATCGGCGAGCTGGAATACACATCCAGATCACTGATCGGCGAGCTGCAATACACGTCCAGCTCATCGATCGACGAGCTGGACAAGGTTCGTCCAGCTCACCGATCGGTGAGCTGGCCAAACCGTCCGTTCCAATACTGGCTTCGCCAAATCACATTGTCCGCATGACCCAGACACGATGCCTACGGCTCTCGGCTTAATCACACTCCAAACCTCGACCGGAATATCTCCCGTTCCGTCCCAATCCGTATTATCGTTGGAAATTTATTATGACAACCGCTAAGACTTGTCTTCTCGAAAAGACTCGAGTAAGTCGTATAAGACGGTAACGGTCGAACGAAACACCAAAGGTTATCAAATTATACAACTGACTCGAGAAGTATTCAAGAATGTCACCGTGTTACAGAACGATCTCGTTTAAACTCGTAAAAACGGTTAGAATCGCAAAAAGGTCCTAAATCGCGACAAAAGCCCACTTATGACTTTGGATGAAATCCAGCCCGATAATACGGTAGATCGAGATAAAGGGAAGATTTTTGATAGACGGGAATCAGGGCGAAAAGGAAATTTCAAATCGCCTAGAAGGGAGTATATAAAGACATGGCCTAAGCCAAAGGAAGGACACAACACAATTTCGCAGAGCTTTCACCACACCAAAAACTTAGGGAATTTAGGCAATTTTCCGTTTTTTGTTATCGAGCTGCGTCTCAACTAGGGTTTAGTCTAAGTTTGCTAAAACTAGGATACTCGTGTCAGCTCTTGTAGCCAAGGCTCATTATCGTTGTACCGCTCTTATGCGAATTGGAAATAAGAACTTTCTTTGCCTTTCTTTCCGATTTTATGTTTTTACTTTTCTTTTCTCGTATCTTGATTGCTTAGCGTGTGGTTTAGCAGATATTCGGCACCTCTGAGAAAGTCGAGTTAACTTGACGTTCCTTATTTTACGAAAATCGATGGTGTGAATTTCGGGTCCCACATGCAACATGCAATTTGTGCTGAAATATTTGCATCTGATGGGAGATCATGAGAGTTCCACCCATCTTGAATCTTTTGCCTTATCTCCTCTCTGTCCAACCATTTTAAATTTATTTATTTTTTCTTTGCGCGCAACGGTTTAGCTAGAATGTTTGCTAGGACTGGATGATGATCTGAGCCCCATAAAAGGAGATATGTAACAGAGGAATGTGGAAATTTCTCATGCCAGTTCTGGTTACCTAATGCACGGTCAAGGCGACATCTTATAGTAATAGTCCTTGTTGGGGAAAAAATATCCACGTATATCTTTCCTTCAGCCTCAAGGCAGGTTTGAGACCTCTGGATCCTCGATAAGGGAATGATTCAGGTCCCTGCTAAAAGGAACCCCGAGATCGGTCCCGGGGTATATCCCTCGATCAAGAAAATGGAAAACGTCCGATCAGGAGAACCTTCCATATTTTCGAATATGGAAGACTTCTATCTACTCAAACCGACTAGAACCAGCCTAAAGACATATAAGGGGTTCTAAAACCCTAGAGCAAGGGATCCACACTTTCAGACCTAAAGACTAGATCTAGGTGGCTAAGGTTAGGGTTCATACTACAATACCTTGTAATCCTTGCTTGTCAATCTAATAAACCGTCTCTTCAAGCTTATTATCTTATTATCTCTGTAACTTATATGAAACACCTTTGATTCTATACAAAGTACCAGCTCATTTATCGTTTCGTAGTACTCACAAAGAGCCAACACAAAAATCCCCTGACAGATTGGCGCTAGAAGGAGGGGAGTAATCTAAAATACATGATGATAGCGGTGGATGAGCCAGAAAATCTACCAGAGGCTACTCCAAGTAACCGACTTACACAAGGATTAGGAAGCTACTGAAGACCCAGAGCTCTCTTCTGAAGTCCAAAGATTGAGAGAGAAACTAGATGAACATTCGAAACAATCGGAGCAGAGTGCTGAGAAGCTTACTCAGCTCGAAACGAGAACCTCATCCTCCCATACAAGAATCAAGCCCTCAATATGGCAAGGAACAATAAACGTCGCTTCCGCACGCAAGTTTGAGTCATGCCTAGCCTGGACAAACCTTATACCGTAGGAGGCGCCGTTCGCCAGCCCCCAGGCGAAGCTGGGGTACTGCGAGAAAAAAGGGGGAGACGCGCAAACCCACGAGACGATATCCCACGACTCCGAATCAGACTCGAAGAAAGAAACATATAGAGAGGCCGCATCAACGAAGTCTTCTATGATTGTCTATATAGAGCAAGTCTTCTCCCAGAAGCTCGACGCCATGAAATCTCTGGTAGAAAGACTCCTAGGGGTAACCCCGGCTCCTATGCCGACACCCCCTTCATGGATGATATCACCCTGATCGAGATGCCGAGGAAATTCTCTTTCCCCAACATAAAGATATGATGGGACCGGCGATCCAGATGACCACATCGCTTAATACAAGCAAATGATGCTCGCTGTAGCACTTCCAAGAGAGTGTCACAAAGCTACCATGGTAAAGGATTTGATTCGACCCTGATCGGATCCGCTCTGCAGTGGTATATCAACCTACCACTTGTTCCATATCATCCTTCGCAACCCTTAGCGACAAGTTTGTGGAACAATTCGCAAGCAGCCGGAACTTACAGAAAACCTCTGATAGTCTCTACAAAATCCTTCAACACCGAGTTGAACCTCTTCGCGACTACATAGCTTGCTTCAATAAAGAGAAGGTATTGATTCCAGAGTGCAACATCACCACTACAATTTTAGCCTTCAAGAGAGGCTTGCTTCCAGACGAGGACCTCTACAAGAAATTGACCAAATACCAGTACAAGACTATGGAAGACGTGCTATCCAGAGCTTGGGCCCAGGTAAAATGGGAGGAAAATGTTGCAAACCGCGCCAAGGCCAAGCAGAAGCAGGACCAAAAGGCTGTCAGACAAGTCCAAAGCGACTGGGACGAGAGGCCCTCCCAAAAATCTACAAATTCGAAACCAAAACTCATTTACACCCTGAGGCAGATAGGCCCGCAGGTTAAATGGCCTCCGAAGATGAAGGCACCTGATTCTTTCTGGAACCCCGACCTCTGGTGCGACTTCCATCACGACCATGGTCACAAGACGGAGGACTGTATCACACCGAAGATTGAAGTCAACGAATTACTCCAGAAGGGGCATCTCCGAGAATTCCTTTCAGAAATTGCTAAAGCCCACCTAAACAAGGAAACCCCCAGGAAATCCACTAGAACCGCACCTGCTTAACCACCTCATCAAGATCGAGTGATTCACGTCATATATGGAGGCTCAGAGATAAGCGGCATAAGTCATGCAGCCGCAAAGAAGAACACTCGAAACGCCAAGCTAGGCCTGGAGATATCCAAACAGAAGCGGTAACTCTTGGGAACAGACGAAATAAGCTTCACGGCGAAGGACCAAGAGGAGGTCTTAGCCCCCATCACGATACTCTGGTTATATTGCTCACTGTATCAAACTGCTGATGAGAAGAATCCTAGTAGACACTAGAAGCTCGAGCAACATCATCTTCCAGACCGCTTACCAAGACCTAGGGCTGGACGGAAGTGTTCTAACCAAGAAATTAATTCCACTCGTGGGATTCAGCGGAGAAGTTGGCCTCCTAGTTTATGCTGAAGGATTCAACATGTCGACCAAGTTCCTCGTAGTCGGCTGTCGATCATCCTATAATATGATCTTGGGAAGACTATGGATCCACAGCATGGGAGCCGTCCCTTCTACACTCCATCAATTGAAAATTCCCTACCCTCTGGGCATTAAATCCATTAGGGGAGACAGGGAGAATTCTCGGTCCTGCTACCAAACCACTCTGAAAGGAAATACCAATGTCTTATAGCAATTACAGAATAGGTCCCAGACCTTACGCCTGTGGGGACCAAGGACCAGCAAAAGGAAGGGAACGTCGGAAATGAACAGAGCGCCATCACGCAACATGCTCAATGAAAAGGCAGAGAACCCACACTGAGTTCGAGTTCCATCAGGTCTGGCCCAAAGAAGCGTCACCCTCTAGCTCAGACGAGATGACAGCATGCAGGCATTGTCTCCCTATGTTTCCAAATACCTCGCCCTGAAAACTCCAGCCGGAGAGGAAGGATCAAGAAGCAAGTTGAGAGACCTCATTTTCCCCACGGAGGACTATTCTGGTAGACCCATCAACGTGCCCCCGGAATGGGTCAGACCCCGGAGAGCTTTCAAGATCTTCAACCACCCACGTGAAGAAGACTATGGATCCAGCCTGAAAAGCTTCACGTTCACGGTTCCACCATGGTCCCTCCAAAAGTGGGGCAAGAGCACCAAAGAAAAATCATCTATGACACCGGGGCAGAGAACTTCAAAATTCCTCAAGGTCTCGCAGAAGATTGTTACCAGCATAAGGTCCCCTGGGGAAAATTCAATCCGCAAGCGACACGACGATCAACAGATCAGAGAGGAAACAATGGAACTACATAAAGTCTTCAATCTCTGCTGAATCTTTATCCACACAATGGGCGGAAGAATCCTCTACGCACCAATCATAACTCCAAGACACACCACCCAAGGGGATACTAAGCAAGAAAATAAGGTTCCACGACGGGTCAGAATCCACAAGCTACAATATAGCAAAGGTAAACATAGTCTACCCATCGGGATACCTTGCGACTTACTATTTTTTACTATGATATCCGGATTTTTATTTATATTACTATTTAATTGTTGAATCATTTTGGTTTCCTACTCATATGTATGCTAAGAGTCTCCAGACAAAGCTTATATAATAAAATAGTTTCAAGTATAAAGTAGTTGGAAAACTACAATACTTATAAGCGCATATAAGGTTGGATCAGGTCCCATGAAACCTTCGATCCCAGCTGAACCTCATTGATAGGTGGTAGGTCCACACAAAATAAACGGGTATGAGACATAACGCATGAATGGGTCTGCGCAAACTTGAGTATGCTGTCAAAACTACCTAAAACCCCTGTATAGCCTAAGACATATCGTGTCCTAATACAAAAATTGCAAAAGTACTGTGACATACAGGGAGCAAATAGTGAAAAAGTCCGGGAGCACCTCATAATTCTTGCTTGACCAGATGTGGAAAGCAGAAAAGTCTAGCACTTGGGTTTTCACCCACACCAGCACCTATCTAAAAAGTCTGATAATGGCTTCTGCAGAAGCAGCATGCAGCACATGAACTCGATAGTGACCAGCTTCCGAGCGGTAGAAAGCGAGATCCGAACAGGTACCGTTACTGACCTCTCACCTAGGAAGGTAGAGTATGGTTCCTTAAATTAAAATTCCGGGTTCTATGCGGGCTCAGAAAGGCCTCAGGGTCAACAATCCACGGTTTCCCAAAATAACCTCTGGGTCCAAAGACTACGAGTCCCATCAAAGATCTTAGGGTCTCGAACCCATGAAAATGACCTCCGGATTCAAAGCTTATCAGTTATCCAAACAATTCCGGATCTCAAAAGAGATCCAAGACATACAGGACAACCCAAAGGATCTTAGGATTAAGCGTCCAAGAAACCCCAACATTTAAAGACCATGCTGCCTGGGCCGTACAACAACTCTCCAATTCATCCTCATGAATCAAGCTTCAAAACCCTAAGATCACTCTGCAACCTGCAATCCCAGGGGGAGCTACGGAAGCAAAGACAAACCCACGGATCAAAGGACTCCAAGCTCAAAGGACGAAAGGCCTCAGAGGATTTTCTACGAAAAAGTGAAATCAAGATCTCACGATAACAACAAGCACTTAAAAAGAAAAAAAAGATGCAAGGAAGAAATCATGAAACATTTTTCATAAAGGCCATATGGGACCATTGTTCAAAAGGAAGACCAAAATAATAGGCACGAAGGCCTAACGAAAGAGATAGAAGCCCTAAGAGCTCAGTTAAGTAGTCTTCACTATCTTATATTGCTTCAACGCAACTCCCAGCGAGCCACCATCTTAGCACCATTCACGGCCATGGCCTTCTCGTCACCAAAAGTGTCCCTCAACACTCTTCAGTTCAACCATCACCTCTTTCATGTTCTACTGTTGTTCCCTCAGAGAAACATTCTCCATCACCGCCAGCCTTCCTGCCTCCTCACGAGCCTTCACTTTGAGCCTTAAAGCCTTGATTTCCTTCTCCTTAGCCAAGGCGCTGTCCTTCTCTTCGCGCTGTTGGGAGGACAAAGCATCCAACTCAGCCCTAAGTGAAGACTGACCCCCCATGCTATCCCCAAGATGATTGTAATTGAGACATTACTTGCGCAAGATTTTTTAGTTAAAATCCATAAATAGAGTCAGACTCCTCGTAAAGTAGAAGGAAATGAAGCCTCTTACCTGGAGAAGGTCTACTTGGAGAGATTGAATGGCTACAGAAGAGTCTTCCTCTAATGCTAAAAGGACATGAGTGAAAGGAAGCACCTGGGTGTTGAGATTAGCAAGCACAGTGGTCAAGTTGTGTGAAGAAGACGGAGGCGCCCTAAGAGTTGATCCCGAAACCTTGGACTTCTTCTTGGAAGAAGAAGGGGTTATGACCGCAACTGTCTGGCGCTTGCTACTCCTAATGAACTGAACATCGTCGTCCGGATCAGCAGAGGCAGCCCGTTTAGAAGCCACCTTCTTCACCGACATTATCTCAAGAGCTTTCTTGTATTCATCCAAAGCTTCATCACCTTTAGATCCTGACATGTTACCTGAAATCCGGGAAATAATTAATCTCAATCACTATTCGCACAGAGAAGAAATGATATCACTCAAATTACCCTAAGGAGTGAATTACTCTCATCAAAAGAGGTTCAATTGTAGTACTTAGGGATCGAATCCACAGAGAGCTAAGGCACACACTAGATCTAATAGTTATATGATTAAGCTAGGCTAATAAGTAATAATGCAGTAAATAAATATAATAAGCAGTAAACAA
>JABAYD010004540.1:0-11273 GCA_014822095.1 Diplotaxis tenuifolia | reverse complement strand
GGGGTCGGGTGTTCCCGATAATGAACAGGAGGCCGAGACTACGCTCGTTGAGATGGGCTCTGAGTTGCTGCCAAACGACGAGGCTGATGACCCTGCCCTAGAAGTCGAGGCTTCTCAGGAGCAGGCTGAGGGGTCGAGAATGCCGCCGGTTGGACATCTGTTCTTCCGCGATGTTTACCTCGACGTGGTTCGGAACCTGAGGACTGTAAGTGATTCTGACTGACTTTGTTCTTGTTCAGTTTCGATCTCCAAATGGCTCTCCTGACGATACGCAATTTTGAAGGTGGAGGGGAGCGTCAACGTTCTGGTCGATAAGTATGATTCTCAGACTAAGGCTGCTTACGACGGTCTAAATGAGGCTCGGAGGAATGCAAAGGCAGAAAAGGAGCGCTCTGCCGAGCTGGAGAAGTCTCTAACTCAGGCTAACAGAGAGAGAGACGAGGCCGTCATCAGGGCGGAGGCCGCGACGATGATGGCTGAAGATACCTCTGCTAAACTGAAGGCCGCTCAAGATGATGTCGCTGCTCTTGAGAACGAGAAGTCAGCCCTCGATCAGGAGAACCGAGAGCTAGCGGAATGTCATGAGAGTGAGGTCGCTCGTCTGAGGAAGTCCCGCATCTACGAGGTGACCCGTGAAAGGGAAAGGCTCCATGCGGCTATGGTTGCGAAGGTTCAGGTTCACTTCAACCGTATTAGTGATCGGGAAGCTCGCCTGCATCTTTACGAGGATGCACATGGTTACTGGAGCTAGGCGTTTGGGACGAGGAAGTGTTTGGAGCTGATGCAGAGGGAAGGAGATGTGGTCCCTCAGAACATGATAGACTTATTCCGTTCCAAAGAGACCAAGTGGGAGGCAGAAGCTCGTAATCTCGATGTTGGAGCGATTCCCGAAGGTGACTTGTCTCTACCTCTGCTGAAGCTGAACTCCGCATATGTCGACAAGGACCTCCTGACCAAACTCGAGGCGGAGTATCTTAGCAGGGCCTTGTTCGATCTGCATGGTTCAAATCTGCACGCCTTCGACCCGTCAACAGCTGCCAATCTTCAAACCCCATGTCGTTCACTTGGCGTACGTTCGGGGAGTAGTGCAGGGAACCAATCAAATGAGGGTAATGCAGGTCCCTAAAACGCTGGGAAGGAGAAAGGCGTGGTTGAGGTCTCAGACGCTTCTGATGAAGAAGAGTCCTCTGAGCCCGAGGAGTCCACGGAGAGAGCTCATAGCGAGTTGGATAGTGAAAAAGCTAGGTCTGGCGAAGTGGATTTGGATGGCTCGACTGAGCATCGCGCCGACGATCCGCAAGACCCTTTGGCTGATGCACCTGAAGCTCGTGCGGCAGAGGCTCTTCAGTCGCGTGAAACTGCCCGTTGGATGGCAGCTCGGAGACTCCGCAGGAATGATCACTCCAACTCGTCTTCTTCTAGTCTTATTTGAACTGTTGTTTGTGATTTGTTTCTTTCTTTCGGTTGCTCCGTTGGTGGAGCTTTTGTTGTAGACTATGGCCTGAATTTTGGTCTTGCAGATTATCTTTCTTTTTTACGCGCAACTGGTTTTTTCACATTTCAAGTTTTTCTGCTTGATTGTTTCTTCGACTTGCTCTCCTTACTTTGCCGTGGACGACTTTAAGACCAATAAGTAGCCTATCGAATTCGTCGGGGCGACTTGAAAGTAAGCTCGTCGATTGAATCGTTAAGTCCTGGCCGCTAGCCCGAACGTAACTGAGTGATTAGTGTTCTGTTCCGGCTTGGTATCACCGTAGGTCGCTGACTCGGTACGGCTGTACGAGTTCGGGACCGAAGGTTCAAACTTAAGATGTCGTGATAGATGCTGGATCGGACTTGGCTTAAGTAGAACCGGGCCTATGAAAAGATTTTAAGACCGATAAGTTATTTCGTGTAGTCGCAAAGTAACAATGTGAAATTTTAGGTCGGCCAGTCCCCGTTCCAAGAGTTATCGCGAAACAGAAAATTATCGACTCTTCGCTAGCTGGGACGGGTCTCGAATTTGCGGGATTCATCGGGCTAACATCTGATCGGGACATATGCTCGATAATGCGCGAGTGCTAGTGCGCCGCTTACAATACACTCGTTTGAGATGTCAGGGCGTTAGCTCGGCGAGAGAGATTTGATTGTTTTTGGGGTATGACTGAACTCGGAGCTGCCTACGTACCCCTTGAAAGGGGATCAAACCATTCGTAGTTCGTTTTTTTCCAAGTAGAAGTGGCATGCGCGGCTCATCTACTTAGTGAGTGAAAGTGGCAGTAGCGCGCATTCACTCAGTTGCGGGTTAAAGTGACCGAATGGTCATTAACTCGACGGGTTAAAGTGACTGAAAAGTCATTAACCCAGTTTTTTTTGGGTTTTTTTTATTGAACGAGGACGAGTTTGTTACTCGGCGTAATAACGCCGTAAATGCATTGAGGTACAAGCTCGTGGAACTTCTTCGCCGGTCGAAGTCTCAAGATGATAGACTCCTGGCTTGACGACCTTGGTTTGCACCGAGTTTTCCAGTGTTTGGCTCCTTCGTGTTCTCGAAGACCTTCCGTAAGACAAGGTCTCCCAGCTCGAATGGTCAGGAACGGACCTTCATGTTATAGTAGGTCTCGATTTAGTGCTGGTAGTTCTGGATACGCAGGAGGGCTTGGTCCCGTCGTCCTTCGATAACATCCAGGGCGTCGAGGAGCATGTCGCTGTTTAGCTCGACGTGCGTGGGCATCTTGGATTGGCCTACACCGGTGACATTGACCTCGGCTGGGGCCATGGCCTCAAATCCGTGAGCGAGAGAGAAAGGTGTCGTCTTGGTTGCTGTGCGCGGGGTCGTCCTATGCGACCAAAGGACTCCGTCTAGCTCGCCTGTCCAGCGACCTTTCTTGAGATCGAGTCGTTTCTTGATTCCATGATGATGGTTTTGTTTGACGACTCTGCCTGGCCGTTACTCTGCGGATACCTGGGACTGGATGTATTAAGGCAGATTCTCCACTTCGAGCAAAAATCGCGAAACTGATGAAAAACGAACTGTGCGCCATTGTCCGTCACGATCTCGTATGGGAGGCCGTGGCGGCGGATGATGTTCTTCCAGACGAATTTCTAGACTTCTTTCTCTGTGATGCTGGCGTAAGATTCGGCCTCGATCCATTTCATGAAGTAGTCGGTGAGGACGAGGATGTAGCGCTTCTGGCGAGACGAGGTCATCGGGCCGACGATATCCATTGCCCATCGCATGAACGGGTATGGTGTTGTCATTGTTCGGAGCATCTCAGTCGGACAGTGAATCGTCGATGCATTCCTCTGGCATTTGTCGCATCTTCGCGCATATGATTCACAATCCGAGACCATCGTTGGCCACTAAAAGCCCAGGCTTTTCACTTTAAGGGTGAGAGCTCGTCCGCCCGAGTGATTGCCTCCTGCTCCCTCGTGGGTCTCGGCCATGATGAGGTAAGTTTCCTCACCATGTAGACAACGGAGAAGGACTTTACTCGCGGTCCAACGATGGAGAGATCCATCAAGGACGACGTGGTTTGCACTTCTTGCTTTTAAATGTCTGGCCTTTCATTTATCTGAGGGAAGCGTGCCGTTGGTGAGGAAGTCGATGAACTTGGTGCGCCAGTCCAGTACGATCTCTTCGGTCGACTGAACTGCGAGGACGAGATCAGATTCTTTGGATGCTTCTTCGTCGGGAGCGTCGATACTTGGTTTCTCGATTTGGTGGATTGGGATTGTTCGTGGACTTGATTACTGAGCTTGCTATCGAGGGCCGCGAGTGCGTCTGCGCATACGTTCTCTCTGTAGGGAACCTTGATTAGTTCGAAGAACTCGAATTCTCGGGTGAGATCTCGCACGACCTTCAGGTAGGCGTCCATCCGCTCATTCCGAGTGTCGTAGTCTCCACTAAACTGGCTTGTGACCAACTGTGAGTCATTGNNNNAGTCGGGGACTGCAACTATACTCCTGCTCCTGATCCTTTGTTCGTGGAGGATCCGTCTACGTGGAGGATCCAGTTCTGACTAGGGAGGAGGAGAACTTGCTCTAACTCGGGAGATAGTTCGACCATGAAATCTGCCAGTACTTGCGACTTCGCTGCCGTACTGTTGCGGAACACAAAGTCGTGCTCACTTAGCTCAATTGCCCACTTCGACAGACGCTTGGATTGGTTGGTGTTCTGCATCACGGTTCAGAGTGGCTGGTTCGTCAATATCTCAATTGTGTGAGATTGGAAATAGGGGCGGAGTTTTCTCGACGAGGTGACGACTGCCAGGGCCATCTTTTCAAGCATTGGGTAACGCGTCTCCGGGTCGGTCATGCGCTTGCTGGTATAGCATATCGCCGGTTTTCAGCTTCGCTAGCACTGGCGGGGTAGTCAGGTATACTTTAAGCTGGGTGAATGCCTCTTCGCACTTGTCATCCCAAACGAATCGCTTATTACCACGCAAGAGCTCGTAGAAAGGGATGCACTTGTCGGTCGACCTAGAGATGAAGTGGTTAAGTGCTGCGATTCACCCTGTGAGACGTTGCACTTCCTTGCCGTTTTTTGGGCTCGGCAGGTTGAGAATCGCTGAGATCTGTTTGGGGTTGGCTTCGATACCGCGTTGCGTGACGATGTATCCGAGGAATTCGTCCGACTGTACTCCGAATGTGCATTTTGCGGGGTTACGCTTCATGCCATATTTGTTCAGTGTTTTGAAGCATGCCTGTAGATAAACTAGGTGGTCTTTAGCTCGGCGCGACTTAACCATCATGTCGTCACATTCGGTTGACGAGGCGTTGGTAGGTTGCTCCAGCATTCTTTAAGTCGAAGGGCATCACGTTGTAGGCGAAGGTCCCCTTGTCCGTGATGAACGATGTCTTCTCCTGATCATCCGGGTGCATCGAGATCTGATTATATCACGAGAAGGCGTCCATGAATGACAGGAGCTCATTGCCGGCAGTGGACTCGACCAAGCGATCTATATTCGGTAGAGGGAAACTATCATTCGGGCAAGCTTTGTTAAGGTCGGTGAAATCCACGCAGACGCGCCATTTCCCGTTCTTCTTCTTGACGACTACGGGGTTTGCGAGCCACTCGGGGTAACGCACTTCGGAGATTGACCCTGCCGCCAGCAATCTGTCAACTTCTTCGTTTACGGCCTTGGAATGCTCTGGCCCGAGTTTTCGCCTCTTCTGTCGAATGGGCTTGAAGGCCGGGTCAAAGTTGAGCTCATGTGAGGTGACTTTTGGGTCAATCCCTTTCATGTCAGAGGTCGTCCACGCGAAGGTCGTGAAGTTTTGTTTGAGGAAGGAAATGATCGTTTGCTGCATCTCGTCAGAGATGAGGGCACCAATCCTTACAACCTTTAACGGGTCAGACTCATCAATCTGGACTTCGATCACCTCGTCTTTCTAGGGAAAGATCTTCTGGATTGGCCGATTGACGGTGTTAACTCGCGAAGACGGTTTCTGAAGTTTTACATTCGCGACCAAAAGGTCGCGGGCTGCCTGCTGGTCTCCGCGGATTGTTTGAACTTGACACATTGGTGGTAGGTCGAGGAAATCTCCTTTATGGAGTGGAGCCAGGGTGTTCCAAGGATCACGTGATAGGGCGTATCTGTCGCGATGACCGAGAACTTGACCGTTCGCGTTACTCCTGCGGCGAAGACCAAGAGTCGGATAGTCCCGATCATCTCTTCGGTGACTCCATTGAACCCAGTCAATGACTGGTTTGACAGTTTGAGGAGGCGGAAATCGATTCCCATTTTATCCAGAGTTTTATAGAATATGAGGTCTACCGAGCTACCGGTGTCGAGCAAGACTTTGGTGACCTCACATGCCCCAATGCCGAACTCGATGAGCAACGGATCGTTGTGTGGCATGCTAACCCCGATGGCATCCTCAGCCGAGAAAGTGATCGTAGGATCATTCTCAGGCTTTGTAGGCCATCGCTTGGCTACTTTGGGCTGGCGCTGATGGTCGTTGATTGAGCGGACCGAGTCGCTGCATGGGGGAGATATGTAAATGATGACGTTAATGCGCCGTCTTTGGATATGCTGTCGTAGGTCGATGTCTTGTGGCGCGACCTCGTCAGCTGGGACTTTCTCTGCGGCCTTTGTCTCCAAATGCCGCCGGAGGTCGGAAGCTTTTGAACGACTCAGCCGAACACGGAGGTCTTCTTCTTTAGAGTTGATGACAGTACGAAGGTCGGTATGATAGTAATCTGCTTGAGCTTTCTGCGCTTTGGAAGCGGTGATCTTAGCTCGGAGATCAGAGGAACTTGAAGTTGTTGGAGACGGTGTTTCGTCAGTAAGGGCATTTTTCTATTGAGTTGGTGACGGAGGTCCGAGGTACATGGTGCACTGTCGGTCTGGGGAGCAGAGCAAGTGAGGTCGTCAGATGCTGGGCTAGACTCTTGGTTGGGTGAGGCTTCGGGACGAGTGAGTATTACCTCGACTCGGCGCCGGGTTGTAGGCTGCTCCTCGTCTGATGATGAGTCCCCCTGCTCCTGCGTTATCGTGGCGGTTTGCTCTGGGGCCGGTTTTGGCTCGGATTGTGGAGCCTTACCTCGCGCTCCAGCCTTACTGACCCTTCTTGTCCTTGGTCTTGCTCCAGCTTTTGGACTTCGGTTTATCAGTACCGATTTTACCGTTAGCAATGCCCGAGAGGAACTGCTCGTACAAAACCTTGCACTCCCTCGTGTCGTGCTTCTTTGATTCGTGATAGGAGCACCATTTACCCGGTTTGTCGTCCTTGTCAGCTCTCTCGGTTTTGTCGCCCTTGTCGGCGTCTGATGGAGTTGAGCTCGTTGTCGCGGCTTTGTTCGCTGGCTTGGAGAAGGTTTGGGAGTTCCATCCTTTCCCGCAGATCTCTATCGACAAGCCGTCCGCCTGGTTGACAAGGTAGACATAGCTCTTTTTCTTGCCTTGAGCTTTGTCAGTCGGAGCGTGCTGTCGCGGTTCGGTTTGCGTCTCTGGTGCTTTGGCTGCCGATGTCGCTCCTGACTTAGCTGCGTTCTGCTTGCTTAGTATCGATTTGGTGTCCTCCTCCATGTAGATGAAGTTGTTGGATCGAGCGATAGCGTCGGCAAGGGACTTCGTTGGGTTGCCGTAAATGTCTTCTCGGAACTTTGAGTGCATGTAGAGGGTGTTCTGGAGAGCATCTACATCGATGTTTTCAGGAACCTGCACCTTAGCCACAATCTCCTTGAACTTCTCCATAAAGCTTCAGAGGCTTTGTCCAGGTTTTTGGATGTGATGCCAGAGTTCGGAGGCTGTGGCTTCTTCTCGAGAAAACATGATGTAGTTCTTGAGAAGTGTTGTCGACAGGTCGTGAAAACTGTCGATCGAATCCTCGGGCAAGCTGGTGAACCAAGTGAGCGCTAAGCCCTTGAGACTTTCAACGAAGAGCTGGCAGAAAGCCGCATCTCGCTCTTCCTGTGCGAAGTTCAGACGTCGCATCGCGACGTTGAAGGACGTAATATGGGCAGTCGGATCTGTGAGGCCGTCGTACGTCGGTAAGCGAAGCTTTTTTATTGGTTTGAGTCGGACGTCGGTGATTTTGCGAGTGAACGGCGTCCTAAGACTATCCGCGAGCACGCTCTCGATAAGCGGAGCTGAGGTTATCGCGTTGTGGACTTTCGCAGTGATATCCAGTAACGCTTGCTTGATGGCGGCTATCTCTTGGATAGCTTGCAGATCTGCTCCGCCAGAGGCGTTGGTTTGCTCGCAAGGCTCTTGAGCTGGTGTGTCTATAGCTCGAGCTCGGGTTCCGGCGACTTGTGCGGTCTGGTTGACCGTACCGTTGGTGTTGTACACTAGCTGTCGTCGGACCGTATATGTAGCAGCCATCGCGGCGAGAGGTGCGAGGAGGGCTGCTTGATGGTGTCGACGAAGGTCGGAGCGAGTGGAGAGGCGTTAACCGGAGTAGGAGTAGGTGCCGTGTCGGCTTCCTTGCCGGAAGTCGACTTGTTAATCAGACTCATAGCTTGTTGACGCTACTTTGCTAGTAGCCCCACGGTGGG
Organism: Diplotaxis tenuifolia; assembly: GCA_014822095.1. Lineage (NCBI taxonomy): Eukaryota > Viridiplantae > Streptophyta > Magnoliopsida > Brassicales > Brassicaceae > Diplotaxis > Diplotaxis tenuifolia. The sequence goes on along the minus strand of JABAYD010004540.1, from coordinate 3,289 downwards.
CCAACTGTTCGAGGCGAGTTAGGTCTCTGATCAGTAATATAAGGTGACCGAACTCGTCAGTGGGACGTGCAAATGCATTATTCTATAAATGGCGAAGAAACGACGTTTATTAAGAAAGAGCGTATGTTTACAAAAGAGGGAATGAGAAACGAGATGCGGCGTTGCTCGGAGAGCTTAGCCGTATCGTACAAGTAGGAGAAAAGGTACAAATGAGTAAACCCTAGTTCTAGCCGCCTTGTCTGTGTGTAGTCAATTTCAGATCTCTTTCTCGTTCCTCTTTCTCTTCCTTTTATAGCCGCGTCTTCTTGACCTAATAGCGAAGTCGCGTGTACGGAGATTAGCGAGCTAAGCTTGTTTGATGGTCGGTTAGTGAAGATAACTTTGCTGGACCGAAGTCTTGGTGGGCCGAGCTAATTATTCAATGGGTCTTTATGAAGGGGAGCACCCCACCTCCTACATGTAGCTTGATAACATGTAGCTTGATAGCCTCTTCTTGAGATGACCAATCATAATAAGCATTCCCTGTTTCTAAACAGATAAATGAAAAAAAAAAAAAAAAGAGAAAACTATTTTACCCTTTGATACAAAAAATAATAACAAAATCAGACGGCTTTGTACAATACCCTATTCTCATTAGTATCAGAATAATCTACCTGAAAATCAAGTTGAAGAGATACACGCAGAAAATCTTGATCTAAACTCTTGTGTCTCTTAGTTGATGAATTATAAAAAAAAACAGTCTGCACGATATATGAACAAATCCGATTAAAGGAGTGATAAAAGATCAGTTTTGATTTGGAAATAAATTGTAACAAATTTAAAAGAAAACTTTTAAAATCAATCATAAAAAAAGTCAGTTGTCTTTTTAAAAAAAATTAACTCATATAATAAAGTACTGTAAAGTCATATTCCAAAAATTAATCAATAACACTTACATTAAAATTATAATTAATTATCAAGATAAAATAGTTTACTTGGTGTCTAAATATAATAAAATTCGCTAAATGCAAATAAATATCTATATTTCTAGACAGTAACAATTGATATTCTTACTGTAAATAATGACCGGTATTTTGAACAGCTATGTATAGTCACAATTCATATTTTTAATATTTTTAAATAGTAAATAAACAAAAATAAACAAATTTCAAATATTTTTTTTTCAATAAATAGCAAATATAGTCATTTGTTACTATAGAAATAACTTATATAATGAAGTTAATATAAATTCATATTCTAAAATTTATCAATAAAATTTACATTAAAATTATAATTAGTTATAATGAGAAGAAGGTAGTAGCGCAAAGTTAATCAAAGTAAGAAAATATTGAAACTGGAAAGAGTAAAAACTGAGTAGTGATCGATGAGTGTAGGCACTGGTTGGTCACCGTAACCAACTCCGAAAACTTCTCTATTTGTTTAAACCGGGTTTGTAGTAATAACAATCACCAGAAATTTTCCAGGTTATTGAGATGACACTTTTTTGGTGGCATTGTACATACTAGGTTCATAGTCTCCGCGCAAGCGCGGGGATGGGTACGGATATATAGTTTTCAAATGCTATTGTTGTATGAGAAACTGATGCTTGTTCTTGTTCTAATGTATTAATAATTATTCTGTTTTTCTGGAGAGTTTGGTATTTTAAGCAGCATGATGTCCATTAATTTACTTCTTTGTTTATTAGTTGGCCTTGGGTACGTTTTGTGTGGGGTAAGTAGTAGGGGTAAATTTGCATTTTCTTGTACTTAGAAATATTGTTTTTTTTTTATTTTGTGGAAATTGTAAAGAGTTTAATGTGCTCATATTAGTCGTAATATATCTTTGTAACTATATAACTTATTGTTCATCATCGTACACATAAAGTTTGGAAAAGATGATTGTGGTATTTAAAAATTGGTGACCTGAACAATGTAAAATCGTATTGTGAAGTGTGAACTACTGGGTGTTTAGGAACTATACATTATTTGACCCAAAAAAGAAACTATGTACTACAGTATTATATAAAAATTTATAGGTCCGTTTGAGTGGGTTTATATGGAGTCTCATTAAATCATTTACGTGTTAAAATTCCGGCTTCAGTTACACTTATAATATGTTAACGTGAATGGCTTATTAATACAATATGTTTACATGCATGTACTGATGAATTTAGTTTATAACATTCTATACAAAAACTCGTCTACGTTGCATTTATGATTGAAAAAACTAAATTACTCTTCTCCAAAGGGAGGGAGTTTACAGAGGATGCATAAATAATCAAAGTTCAAATAAGGAAAAGTATAGGACTTGAGCATTCATGAAATATTAGAAAGTTAAGTTGGGTTGAAGGTTTTATGGTCTTGAAACTATTACTCATGGGGGCGCGTGCAGTTTTGTTTTTTCTCTTTAGAGCCGGAAGATTTTTGCTTCACCCAATCCTTTTCCAAGCTTTGCCGTGTCAACTGTATTAGTGGTTGATGCTATTGCTTGCCCACTTTCCATGTCCACGCCTGGAGATTGATTGTTGATGCTACTCTGAAACATAGTTGAACATGTGTTATTTAAATAACAAAAGTTAAAGTGCAGGAAAACTAATATAACTCCACTGTGTTTGTATGAGTGCCAAAGAAAATATGATCCCTGATTGCAGAAACGATGAAAGTACAGTGGGTAGGGGTGAAGTTATATTGAATCAGACGAATCTGTAAAACGTAGTCCTTGCCAGCTAGCTCTTCAAGATAGTTGAGTAGCTACTGCCCTCCACCGAAATTCATCTGTAGCAGGTTAGAGGTTAAACATAGATTTAGAGTGATTATAAGAATTACAAACTAATGAAAAATAGCGTAAGAGTCAAAAAAAAACTTGCTTTGAAAGTAGTGGATGCAAGTAGTTGGGTAGCTCCTGCCTTCCACTGCCTTTCATATGCATTAGGTTAGAGGTTTAAGAGAGTGACCATAAGAATTATAAACAAATGACAAATAGAGCTTAGGAGCCAAAAAAACCTGCTGTGAAAGTAGTACTGTCAACATAGTATAATGCATGAATGTATAATTAAAGTGAACATGTTTCATTGCTTTAAAATAGATGACAAAACCTCCATTTTTTGGTTTTTAATAGTCCTAACCACCATGACATAGTGGTTCTTATCCCCAAAGATAAGGACACTATTAGTGTTGCAGCAGCGTCGTCCTGTAACGACAAGTAGACAACCACGGTTACAGGTATTGGAGGATACATTAGTTATTACAAATAAGGATGTAAAGGAGAAAGTCGATTTTTTTCCAGATCGGTTGATGGCTTACATAATGAA
>JABAYD010004530.1:0-11194 GCA_014822095.1 Diplotaxis tenuifolia | reverse complement strand
TACTTCCTAGATTGTGTCAGAAAATCCAGAGTGCGCAGCAGATGCTTCTCACAACCATTTGCAAAACTTAAAGCACTCCTTATTGCTGAGATGATAGACAAAGGAGAGGAGTCTATGGAGGAGGCTTTCACACAAGAATGATAAAGCTTCAGAGATTGGACAATGAGACTTGTTTTGGAGCATGTTCTCATTCTCATCCGGACTGAATTAGATCTCCAGAAGTATAGCTAATGACTAAAAATAAGCGCTGAGTGGGAGGCAACCCACTGTTAGGTTGGTTTTAAATTTGGTTTTAATTTTTTTACTACTAATTTTTAGTTTTTTATATGTTTTAGGTTAAAAGAATAATTATAAGTGAACAGTAAAGTTGCCGTAGAAGAGACACTGTAGCAGCGATCGGCACTGCAGCAGCGATCGGCACTGCAGCAGCGGTCGACACTGTAGCAGTCTCGTCGATCGTACTATAGCAGTCCCATTGATCGACACTGTAGCAGTCTTGTCCAGTGACACTGTAGCTCCGTTACTGTAGCAACATTATTGTAGCAAACCATTGTTCGTAAAAAAACAATTTTTTTTTATTATTATTTTTTGTTCTATTTATTTCAGATCTAAGGACGAAGAATATGCAGGTAGATCAACGATGGTTGCGCAGCATTGATCGACAGAGCATCTTAACTATGTTGATCAATACTCATATCAAAATCAGGTATACTGTTCTTCTTTGTTAATTTCATTCTTATGATTTATTTTTGTACCAATATTAGACTATATAAAGCTGGTGACAATGTTGTTTAACTCAGGGGAAGGTTCTACTAAAAAGACATAAACCAGATCCGAGTAGACAATTGTTCATCCCATCGACCGATGAGATCCGCACGATATCGATCAACAGAACTTCAGATCCAACGATCGATTGTTTCTTCATTGTTTGGAATGCTTGTTCTAGCCAACAAACGATAAGACGATGTCGATATCATTCGACCGCACTTCTTCAACAATGGTCGATTGTCACTTTATTGAGTCGGTCGACACTGGTCAGGTATATCGTTCTTACTTGTTACATTCATAACTTTTAATTTACTTTTCTACATAACTCCAGCTGATTTACACTGGGGAAAGTGTAATTTAAGTGTCGGGGGATGTTTACTGATATTTAGTTTATTTTGAGTCTTATTAAAAATGTTTTCAGAAGAAAAAAAAAGAGAGTTTTATTGAGTTAAAAAAGGATTATGATTGTTTTAAATTTTTGCATATTATCTAACGACACTATAGCACCATTCTTAGATTTGTTGACAGCAGAGTATACTAGAGATACTATAGTGGATCATCCTGCCATTAGATCACACTTTCTTAGAAAGTTTGAAGGGACCGAAGCTGACGTCCAACCTAATACTGAATTATTTCTTGCTTTGGGGCTTGGTATACATTAGATCAGATTCTTCATGCATGTATGGAAGGTACAAAGTCTGTGTGCTTCTGATTCCATTCTCTCTCTCTCTCTTCAGCATATATAAATAAAAGATTGAGATGATTTCTTGAGATGCAAAGTGGTAGGTACGTTATCAATGACCACAATGTTCTAATTCAAAGGAATGATCACACATCGACGGAAGTGAGGGGTAGGTACATTACTGATGACTCCATTATTCGCCTACATCGTTGTCAAAAAAGAAAACAAAAAGAGGAGAAACAACAAGATAGAAAAACCAATAAGATGAACAAGATGAAATGCATTAGCACCTGTCTATGTTCATTGGCGTTGAGTTATACAAATATTCAGAGAAGAGGGAAAAAAGGAGAAGAAAAGAATCAGAGAATACTACATGCGTGTTCAGATACTTGAAAGGGTAAGAGTCCATGTGTCGTCTGATCGACACTCCCAATGTAAAGCATGCACTTTTATTTTATGTAAAAAATAAGGTTAGTAAAGAGGTTGGTCACGCTAGTATTTGTTATGTTGCTGGTAGAATGTATTTGGTTGCTAAGCTAGGATATGGTATATAAAGTATCTCTGAGGTTAACACTTATTTGTTGTGGTTGCAACATTGTAGATGTGATGGTTCTATGTTTAAAAATTGTGTGAGTCCATGTTGTTTTCAAACCTCTTTCAGGGAGACTGCCTGTTTGTTTTGCTTAACGACAAGCAAAATGGTAAGTCTGAGGAAGTTTATATACCAAGGATTTGATCCACATTTAGCCATGGTATATAAGTGTTTTAAGATATAATTATTATGTTTTGAAGTCTTTTTAGAGTATTTACAGATCCAGGGACGATTTGGAAGAAAGTTGTGATTTTGGTGTCTTTTTGGAGCCTTTTGGCTGCAGAACTGCCCAGACGCATCAGATATTTAGCTATCGATGGAGACCTTTCCACCGTTTTATTGTTCACATATTTTAACAAGAGATAGAGCTTTGAGTTAGCTTTCCAATGCCACCGGCTTGAGGTCAATCAGCACTTTTTAGCAAAATTTATGCCTTATTACTGATGAAAGGTATGTCTGCCTCGCGAAAGAAAGATGTCGAGAAGTGGAACGTATGTTGATCGGTACAGCACACTTTATATCAGTCGATATTAGTTCCAGAATGTGGGCTGACTATATTTTAAGACAGACGGTCTAGAGGCCACACAAAGTTACCAAAATACCCATGGACGACCAGAAACCCTATTTATGTATTTTTAAAGCTATTGTTTACGACTAAGCTTTATTTGATTCATTGTTCTTAGTTTTAGGAGAGAAGGGAGGAACTCCATCAGAGTCTTCCTGAAACTCCTTTGGTTTCTTTATGTTTTTAATATTTTATATATATTCTATTCATCTATTTTTGCTATGATTTTTGTGACAAACTTCTATTACAAGAAATATGGCTATTGGTAGCAGTTTACGGTAGCACGACTTCACCAACTGCTACTAACAATACCAAAATCAGATCACAACTCTATCATAGCATTAAATTCGTGGTAGGATAAAATTTTGTTAGGCAGGAAAACAAAATTCGGGAATTTTATTTACAATAACACTTTTGTGCCAAAATTTTAGTTTTCTTCGCCAAAACACTTAGAAAAACAAATTATATCTGTCTTCTCTACGAATTATTCTTTTTGTTCTTCTCAAATTGAAATCAAAGAATATTAGTGGAGGAGGAGATGAAGCCATCAAGGAGCTGTTGTCAGAGTTGCAGTGACGGGAACACTGTCGCTCGTCAATTTTCACCACCTCCACCACCATCGCTTCTGAGATTCTTCGCCGGTGTCCGTCCTTGCCGGTCTCTGTCTTCACAGGATTCGCGACCACCACCCTCACGCTCATCAGCACCAGATAAAGAAACCTCAGATCCATCTCTATTGGAGCTGGTTATCTTAATTCCGGTTTACTTGAATTAGTTTTCTCTTGCTGGTTCAATTGTATATTGGTTTAGTTATTGGTTTAGTCAAATACATGTATATCATACAATGTATTGTGTACATTTTCATAAAATGAGAAAACATGTTTCTTCTCAACAAACTCTCTCTACGTAATATGGTATCAGAGCCATCACCACTCTTCTCGCCTTGAATCTTCTGCGTTTTACTGCCGATTTCGTAATCTGATCGTCGGATTATCCTTTACGATGGTTGCGATGAAGAAGATAACGCCAAAATCAGCTCGAACCCGAGCTTCTACGAACTCTGCTTCGAATCCAGCTCGACGATCCTCCCAGATCAACACAGATTCAGACTCTCCACCGCGTTTTCCTCCGGTCAATGTCAATCCGACGACTCAAACTCCGATCGTGGTGAATCCTGTTACTGGATCTGTTCATACTCCAAATCCACTCGATCCGAAACAATCTCCTCTGTTTATGCACAATGCCGATCATCCCGGTTTGCTCCTTGTCTCTATTCGATTAGATGGAACTAACTATGATGATTGGAAAGCTTTGATGAGTATTGCTTTAGATGCAAAGAATAAAACAGGTTTCGTTGATGGTTCATTGATTTTTCCTCCTATCACGGAATCTACTTTTCGTCTTTGGTCTAGATGCAATAGTATGGTTAAATCTTGGATATTAAACACTTTATCTCCTCAGATCTACCGTAGTATACTTCGTTTGGAAGATGCTGCAGATATTTGGCGTTATCTCCATGGACGTTTCCACGTGACGAACTTGCCACACATCTTCAACTTGACTCAAGAGATTCAAGATCTACGTCAAGGTTCAATGTCTCTCTCTGATTATTACACAACTTTGAAAACACTGTGAGATAATCTTGAGAGTCTTGATGAACTGGAGAAACCTTGTGTATGTGGAAATGCTGCTAGCATTAAGTTGAAAGCTGAACATGGGAATATTGTTAAGTTTTTGGCAGGTCTTAATGATTCTTATGCTATCATCAGACGTCAGATCATTATGAAGAAGGCGCTTCCATCTTTGGTTGAAGTGTATAACATTCTCGACCAAGATGATAGTCAGTGTGAATTCTCTAATCTACCTGCAACTCCATCTGCTTTTCAAGTCTCTGACTCATCCTCAACAATGACTGATCCTGCCATATGCTATGTTCAGACTGGTCCCAACAAAGGCTGTCCTATTTGCTCATTCTGTAAGTGAGTTGGTCACATTTCTGAGAGATGCTACAAGAAGCATGGTTTCCCACCCGGTTTTGTTTCTAAGTTCAAACCTCAAGAGAAAAACAACTCAACTAGCAAAGTCACAGCTCAAGTTTCTGTTCCTAATGTTGCTCCTGCTGCAGTTAAAGGTCCATCTCTGGACAATCTTATGGGAAATCTGAGCAAGGATCAAATCCAACAGTTCATTGCTCTATTCAGCTCCCAGCTGCAGACAACACCGAACACTAGACAGACAGAAGTTGTTGCTTCCACCTCTGGTATTTTCTTCTCTCCATTGACATACAACATTTTTGGTATCTTAATGGTATCTCAACATTGTTTGACGAGTCAAACATTGGTCATTGACTCTGGCGCTACACATCATGTAGCTTATGATAAGACTTTGTTTCAATCTCTGGATTATTCTATGACTAGCTCTGTGAATCTTCCTACAGGATCCACTGTAAAAGTTAGTGGAGTTGGTAAAATCCATCTCAATGATCACATTTTACTTCATAATGTGTTATTCATTCTGGAATTCAGATTGAATCTTCTCAGTATAAGTTCTTTAACTGATGATAATGGTTCTACTGTGTTATTTAATCCAACTTCTTGCACCATTCAGGATCCTATCAAGGTGTTGACGATTGGTAAGGGTAGAAGAATGGGGAATCTCTATGTCATGGACACTCAAGCTCAGTTTATCTCCACTAATGCAGTAGTAGATATTGGCACATGGCATCAGAGGTTGGTCAACCGTCCTATACAACACTGGATACTATATCTGAAGCTCTTTGCACCACGAAGATGAAGAATAAAGGCAAATCTTTTTTTTTCATACTTGTCATCTCTCAAAATAGAAGAAATTATCTTACATTTCTCAGAATAACATTTGTAATGACAATTTTGAGATGTTACACATTGACATTTGAGGTCCATTTTCTGTTGAAACTAATGAAGGCTTCCGGTATTTTCTCACCATAGTTGATGACCATTCTAGAGCAACTTGGATATATCTACTGAAAACCAAAGATGAAGTCCTCACTGTATTCATAACTTTTGTTACTCAAGTTGAGAATCAATATAAGACAAGTGTGAGGTCTGTCAGATCAGATAATGCTAATGAGCTGCGGTTTTCTAACTTTTATCAATAGAAGGGTATCATGGCTTATCACTCATGTCCAAAGACACCGGAACAAAACTCAGCCGTGGAACGCAAGCATCAACACATCCTCAATGTATCTCGGGCTTTCATGTTCCAGTCACATGTACCTCTTATATATTGGGGAGAGTGTGTTCTTACAGAGGTTTTCTTGATCAATAGGACACCATCTCCAGTCTTGTTGAACAAGACGCCATATGAGATCCTCGCAGGTAAAAAACCTGTTTATTCTATTTTAAAAACTTTTGGATGTCTTTGCTACGGATCGACCTCTCCCAAGCAAGGTCGTAAGTTTCAACCTCGCTCTAAAGCTTGTGTGTTCTTGGGGTATCCCTCTGGTTATAAGGGTTATAAGCTCCTTGATTTGGAAAGTAATAAGATCTTCATTACTCGGAATGTTCTCTTCCATGAAGACTTATTCTCTTTCAAGAAAAATTATGTTCCTTGCATTGCAGAATGGCTCACACCAAAGGATTCTGAGCCTACACTTCATTCATCACCCTCTCTACATTCCTTTCCTCATACCACCTCTAATCCCCCATCAAAAATTTCTCATTCTAGAGTAAAGAAAGTTCCTATTCATCTTCAGGACTATCACTGTTATTCTCTCACTAATGATACAGTGTATCCCATTTCAAAATACCTCACTTATATTAAACTCTCACCCTCTCTTTTATCCTACATCAATTCCATCACTAAAATTCCAATCCCTAAAATTTTTTCTGAGGCTCAGAAAAGAAAGGAATGGTGTGAGGCATATGGTGCTGAGATTGGTGCTATGGAGGCAAATCGTACTTGGGATGGGATGTCACTGTTTTACCTAAAGGGAAGAAGACAGTGGGCTGTAGACTGTTGTATTCATTGAAATTTTATGCTGATGGAACATTAGAACGGAGGAAGATTCGTCTTGTTGCTAAGGGTTATACATAGAAAGAAGGATTGGATTACAATGAAACATTCTCCACTGTTGCAAAAATGGCTACGGTGAAGTTGTTACTAAAGGTCTCTGCTTCCAAACAATGGACTTTGCGTCAACTTGATATCTCTAATGCATTCTTGAATGGAGATCTTGATGAAGAAATATATATGAGATTTCCAGAAGGGTATGCAGATAGGCTTGCTGCACAAAGTGTTTCCATTCCTCATAATGCTGTTTAGAAACTTAATAAGTCTATCTATGGTCTTAAACAAGCATCAAGACAATGGTTTCGGAAATTTTGTGAAGCTCTTTTGTTGATGGGTTTTCAGAAGAGTCATGGTGATCACACCTTATTTGTACGAATAGGAGATGATGAGTTTGTGGTTGTATTGGTGTATGTGGATGACATTATAATTGCTAGTACAAGTGATGATCTTGCAACGAAGATTACTCATGGGTTACATAGATGTTTTAAACTCAGAATTTGGGTGTATTGAAGTATTTTTTGGGTTTTGAGGTAGCACGGAGTAACACTGGAATCTCCTTATGTCAGAGGAATTATGCTTTGGATCTTTTGACATCTTTTGGTGTGCTAGAGTGTCGTCCTGCTTCGGTTCCTATGATACCTAACATTAAGCTTTCTAAAACTGATGGTATCTTGTTTGATCAACCAGACATATATAGAAGACTGGTTGGACGTTTGATGTACCTCACTATCACGCGGCCTGACATTACATATGCTGTTAATAAGCTATGTTAATACTCGTCTGCTCATTGTTCTACTCATCTTCGTGCAGTATATAGGGTTCTTGAGTACATCAAAGGTACTATTGGTCAAAAACTATTCTACTCAGCTGCAGAGGATCTCACTTTAAAGAGGTTTGCAGATGCTGGTTGGGCTTCTTGTCAAGACAGTCGAAGATCAACAACTGGTTTCAGCATGTTTGTTGGTTCTTCTTTGATTACTTGGAGGTCCAAGAAGCAACCTACAGTCTCACGATCTTCCGTTAAAGCTGAGTACCGAGCTCTCGCATTCGCATCATGTTAAATGATGTGGTTGTGTCATTTGCTTCGTGATCTACATATCTTTAACTTACCTGTTCCAGTTCTTTACTCAGATAGTACTGCAGCTATATACATTGCCACTAATCCGGTGTTTCATGAGCATACCAAACACATCGAACTTGATTGTCATACGGTACGAGAGAAGCTGGATAAGGGTTTGTTGTGTACTCTTCACGTCAGAATAGAGGATCAGGTAGCTGATATGTTGACTAAACCATTATTTCCCCAGCAGTTTCATCATCTAATGTCCAAGATGAGCTTGAACATACACAGCTCATCTTGAGGGGGTCTATTGGAGCTAGTTATCTTAATTCCGGTTTACTTGAATTAGTTTTCTCTTGCTGGTTCAATTGTATATTGGTTTAGTTATTGGTTTAGTCAAATACATGTATATCATACAATGTATTGTGTACATTTTCATAAAATGAGAAAATCTGTTTCTTTCTCAACAAACTCTCTCTACGTAATAATCTCCGTCATCTATCTTTTATCTCTTTCAACTTCTTCTCAACTTCAAATCGAGGATTGACCGCTCCCTATGCTGAAGATACTTTCTCTTATCCATAACCTAATACGCAGTTGTTTATAAGTTTGATTTCAAAGTTGCAAAGCTTGAATCAATAGAACTTTGTAGAAGTGTCAAGGATACGGCTACATTCTATCAATATTTTGATAATTTTATTGAACTCTTTTGTCCTTATATGTTGTGTTTTCTACCTGAATCGAGCAGATATGCACTTGTTCTTCTTCTTGTCTTCGCCACCGGGAAATTGCGAGTAAATCAGTAAGTGTTAGTCCTTTTACTTCATAACCCATTTCTCATACAAAGTAAAGCATAAAGCTACTTGCTTTTCCTAATAAGTTTACTTATTGATTCAGATTTGCAGGTCAAGTTTGTAGCTTCAAACAGTAAACTCATGACTTGATTCTGAAAGATCGTTTCTTTACTGAAGGCTATTATGATTTGAGATTGTTGTAATGGCGTCTAGAGACTACTTCTCTCCTTAGTAATTCGGTGTCTTCCCCTGCTCCTTTGATTGAAGAGCCAATATCAGTTACAAAGGTCAAAACTCTACTCATGCTTTTCTTTCTTATACAAATTCTAATTCAGTGTTTTTCCATTTGTATTACAAGGTAGCTTTTGAGACCGGAGACTATAAACAGCAAGTTATATTCATGGGTGGATGAACATATGGTCTTTTAGCTACAGAGTATGGGGCTTCTCTCTTTTCACTAATGTCTTACCTTCTGTCTTAAATTGGATGTTTTGCTGTTGCTCTATATAGAGAAAAGTTGAGCATGTATGTTTACTCAAAGTGAAACAGAGTTTGATGGAGATTGTTGAGTTGGATATGGCTTCGCCTTTCTTCGTTCTCTCTCGCAGGATTGGTTCTTTTGGTTCTCTTCATGGTTCAGCATCATCATCAACAACAAGATCCATCTCAGCTAACACGTGTATGTCTTTCTCTCCTTATCAAAGCTTTTTCTTTTCCCTTAAAGCAATGGATTGATTTCTGAGATTTGAGAACGATAACAGGCTCATGAAAAATTATGAATCTCTTTATTAGTTTGGTCTCCATCTATGGAATCAGTGTGCTTGAATACATTTCTTCTGGTCAATGAAAGTGTGCTCCCAAACCATAACCAAATATAAATTTAGTTTCTTAATTACATTTTTTGTTGGTTTTGGGTTTTATTATGTTCTTAGTCTGAGTGCAAAAGGTCATAAAACATATAATTTCTTATGCACATTTGTAAACGTATAATTTCTTAAAGTATGTGTTTCTGTGTTCTTAAACGCATGATATTTTTGCTGCAGATATTGAAAATCATCTCCAAGTATTCCCCGTATGTTTCTCAGGAGAAACAAAAGTGGATGAAGAGCTTGTTAAACTCGAGAGATATCAGACAGCATTGGCTCATTGCTTGGTTTTTAAGTAAGGCTACTATATTTATTGCTTTTTCCGCAGATTTATTCTAGCGTCACAATGATCACGTTCCCAGAAGTCTGAAGTGCTTGGAGGAAAACAATATGGAGCTGTTGGAGACTAGTGGCAAAGTACTTGTGCAAGTTTTAAAGTTATGTAGTAGGTTGAGTTACTATTAAACTTGGTACATATCTTCTTGATAAGTTATGCAGTTAAAAATTATGTATTTTGGATAATTTATGAAAAATTTTCTTTTGTAAACCAGGAATATAAAAGTTATATATGAAAGTCTAATAAATTTATACTATGTAAAATCTTTTTCAAATAAAAAATTCAAAACAGTTATGTTTCAAAATTAAATTATCATATATATTTATCAAAAAAAACAAAACCGTAAACCTAAACATATTTTTAAAATTATACTATCATCTATTTTTATTAAACAAAAATCAGAAGACATAATTTTTTTTTGACATCAAACGGTGATCTATTACTCAAACTTGAGGGGGAGGGTAATCAGACCGGAATAGAACAACCAACATACACAAGTTCACGATAAAAAGATCGGGCAATCTTAACTAAAGAGTCAGAGACTCTGTTATGTGTCCTAGGAACATAAAAGATTTTCAAGTCTAGGAAGCAAATCCGCAACATCATGAGCTTTTCCAGTTCCGTCGAGAATCTTGGCCAATCATTTGGATTTCTGAGCATCACGATCATCTCCTTGCAGTCAATTCCAAAGCTCTGACATGGCGAATGTTGAAGCATATTCTCCATTGCCCACCGCAGTGCTTCCAACTCTGAGTGCAAAGCGGACTCTGCTCTGTTATAGTTGTGCAATCCCATTAGTTGAATATTTCCCAAATTACCAATCCAAGCCCATCCACATCCACGGAACTGAGATGTAAAAGTCTAAAAACCATCCACCATACATATATTACCCAGATATATGGCCTGGCTTTCAGCCTCTATGTTATCTTGAGGCGGCGATACTATATGTTGGTTGGCTTGGAACCAAGCTTAGCACTCACTCTCTGCATACCGAGCTAACTCCACTGGATCTTTATCAATTCCCATAAACAGCTTATCATTCCGAGCCTTCCAAATGTACCAAATTATCCAAGGATAAGGGTCCCTGTCATGTTCTGGTTCCAAATTATCATTATTCTTCCAGAAAAGATAGTCCATATTTGAATATGTGCTATGTAGTGGAAACAAGGTGGGGCTGGTGGGGCGTAGATGATAAAGCCCAAACTAGCATTGCTGGTGGACGTTGGAATATTGTGTGTGTGACAGTTTCTTTTGGTTCCCTACAACGTGGACAGTGATTATCACATCTCATATGCCTATAGTTTAAATTACTTGTAACAACCACATGACATGTTATCAATGGCCACATAAGATGACATATCTTTTGGGGTGCCTTGACCTTCCAAGCATGTGCGTGGAGTGATACCACTCAAATTACCTTAAGGAGTGATTTTTACTCTCATCGAAAGAGATCAATTGCAGTACTTAGGGATCAAATCCA
>JABAYD010004528.1:0-11783 GCA_014822095.1 Diplotaxis tenuifolia | reverse complement strand
TTATCCACTTTTCATTTTATATATTAAAACAACTTATATCTCTGATGATGTTTTGTGATTATTAAAATTAAATGAAATAATTTTGGAATTAAATTAAAAAGATATCAAAAAGATTTTGTTAGATTCTTTTTTTTTAAAATTTAATTTTTAAATAAGATATTAGAAGATATTATTATTAAACTATGTAAGATATGATAAATTTTGTGAATGAATGGTCCATTTGAAAAAAAATCACACATAAGGTGAAATCGTGACTTCTATTTTAATAGATAAGATATACAAAATATAGATAAAAATGAAGAACTCGAAGTGGAAAGGAAAATATCTTGAAAATAACCAATTTATTTTTTAAAATCTAGCAGGATATACGGTATGCAAAATACAATAGTGTAGATTTGATCAATCGATAAAATATTGTTAGAATATTCTACATAATTACTTGTATGTAGATCTTTATTACATATATATTTTCAAATTTTGAAAATACAATATTATATCAATGTACTGGGTTTTTATTAAACTTAAATTATGTTTTATCTAAATGAATGACTTTAGTTTTATAACTTTATATTAAACGTTTTAGGTTATATGATTACATGTTTTAGTATTATTGTTTACATCAAAAGGCTATCTATTGATTACATGTTTTAGGTTATATGATTTGGAACAGATATATTTAATAAAATAATATTTTTATGTTTTATTACTTGGAATATAGATATTTTAGTTCTCCTGTTGTATTCTAAAGCTATTATATAAAGTAAGCTATTCTCTATTTTATTGGCAATTTTACTAAAGCCTATAAGAACAGTACGTATGTATTAGCTCATTCCTCAATCATTAATATCAGCCAACTTAACCCATTAAAATGAACATTAGGTTAATATATTGCACGACACGCGTTTGTTCAGGAAGTGGTACCGCCGTACCGTCAATGAAATTATTTCACCATTAACGCCACCGTAACGTCCTTCATACATCACCTTATGTTCTTTGCCGCCGTCTATAATAAATAAAGCTTTGAGAAATCTTGAAACAGTTTGTAACAAATCATTTTTCAGTTGATCAAATTTCTATTGTTCTTTTAGGTAAGATGGATCAAGCATAAATAACAGAGGAGATCCATTGACTACTCCCGATTTAAATTTAGCCAATCTGTAGAAAAGAACACAATGAATTCCAAACCATAATTTGAACTTATTATTAAAATCAAGACAGTAGTTTATTTATTGTTAAAAACAAACCGAAACCATAACCGATTTGATTGTCAAAAAAGAGATGGAAGAAAGAAAATAGAGACCGTATCCAAAGAATATATAAGAGAGAGAATTATTTTATGTATTTCGTAGGTAGGTAGGTTAATTTAATTAGAAAGGTTTAGTGTTTGATAGGTTAAATTTAAGTATATGGAGGATCATTTAATATAGGGCATATGTATAAGAGACACATGTATATTTAGTCACAATATATTGAATATGTCCAAATTTAAATTATACCAAGACAAATTTAAAGTAAGACTCTGTTTTAATAGATTAAATTTTATACATGATTTATATATTTTTCGAAAAATTTATTCTATTAAAAAAGAAACTTTCTGAAAAAAATCTACCTATACAAGTTGTTTGAACCTTTTCATTTAATTCTTTATTTTTTATCTTACCTTAAATATCTCTAACTATATAACATTCAATACATTTAATTAATCCTAACAGATTTTAATTAATATTTCACTAACTTACCTTTTAATTATTTGACCTATTAGTTAATAAATTAAACCTACTATTAATAAAGTGTAAAATTATAATAGATTATTAATTATAAAAATAAACTAATAGTATCATATCATATCAATAAGGTTTTTTATATTAACATTTTGTTTTTTTTTGTGTTATGATAATTTTTTTATCAAAATCTAAGGAAACACAAGTTTATATAATACTGAAACTTATACAAGTAATCCAACTAAGAAAATAAAAATATCATCAGATATTTTGTATTTATTGGACCAGTTATATTATATCATCAGTTAATAACGAATTTTTTAAGTTTTTACCGGATTTTATCTTTTTAAATTAATATTTTTTCACCGGATTTTATCTTTTTTAAATTAATATTTTTTCATTATATCTGAATATGATTATATACAAGATATTGAATTTATGGATTCAATTACGGGTCTGAATCAAATATGAAAACTTTTCTTAAACTCAAAAATTATTATAGACTAATTTTTGAATTAGTTTTATTACTAATAAAAATAAATAAACCCGCGCTTTCTAATTAGAATTATATTAAAATGATAAAATTGTATCAGAATACACAATTAGCGTTAGCCAAGTAGGAGGATAAACTCTAGAGTTAATAAAAATGTCGTTTGGAGGTCTTTTTGTGCCAATTGATGTGCTACGTTATTAGAAGATCTCTTAGTAAAAGTAAATTGACAATGGAAATTTTGTCTTCTCTGATTCCGGTAAGAGAGTACTTAACCAGTAGTTCGGAGTCGCCTTCAAATACTGCATCTGAGTACCCTGTTGTCCATATCGTTTGCACTGCTTTTAGAAGTGCCTTTGTTTCAGCTTCTAGACTTGATGTGGCTACACCGAGAACAGCTGAACCCCACATTTTAATATCACCTCGACTATAACGTAAAAGCAACTCACCACGCACTTGACCCGAATGCAAATTAAAAGCTGCACCATAATTACACTACAGCGACTATAAGACATAAACTTCTAATTTATCCTTCTCTATCTCAGCATCTCTTGCATCCATATGGTAACTCACCACTCTACAGGTCTTATGTAGTAACGACTAATGCCTCCAGCATCATTGATTTCGTCGCCTAGTTAGTTACGGAAGATTATTAACATCTACAAGCTCCACCACTACAAGAAAATGTTACCATAACAACGAAACTTTACGACAAAAAATATTCGTCGTAAAATTACGAGTAAATTACGTGGAGTTTACGACGAATCTTGATTTCGTTGTAAAGAACACATAAATTACGTGGAATACATTTCGTCGTAAAGAAAATATAAAATTACGACGAGAGAACGAGGAATGAGAAATTTCGTCGTAACTTACATGAAAGTTTACATGGCTTTTACGACAAAACATGTTAAGGCTACTTTTCGAGAAAACTTGTATGGAGTGCGCTGCACCTAACTATATTCGTTGTAAAAACGTTGTAAGACCTATGTGGTTGAGTTGTAAATGACAAGTAAAACTTTTCGTTGTAAAAAACGATGCAAATGCATTGTTACACATTTACCTACCAAGCTCGAAAATTTCCTATATATAGGTTATTTATTCGTTAGGGTTTTAAATATTTTTAAAGGTTCGTAGTAATTTCGTCGTAAATTACAACGCATATACGATGAAAACTCAGTTTCGTCGTAAAAGACATGTAAATTAACAAGTGTTTTACGACGACATCTTACTTTTTGGTATGTGAAAACGTTTTTAAAGTGTAGTTCAACTACCACAAGTGTTTTTTTTGTAAATTCGTTGTAACAAAGAGGTTAAAAAGTTGTAAAATCCTACTAATTAGTTTCCTTGTAAATCACTTGTAAATGTTTTCACCTACCAAACCCGAAAAATCTCTATATATATCACCATTCTCATTCCAAATCTACAGAAAAGAAAAAATAAAAACAAATAAAAAAAAAGTCTGGAGGTGGAAATATTTACAAATTACGGAGTTGGATATACACATAAAGATTCCGCCGGTAGAGTGATAAAAGCATTTCTTGCCGGGCTAGAGACATTCATGTACCAGACAAGCTGTACACCGCTCACACAGGAAAGCGGTAAAATGTTCCATCCTTGTCTGAAGTACAAAAATACAAAATTTGCACGTAGTAAAACTGTATAGAAATATTTAGTACACAGAGGGTTTACACCACATTACTATATTTGGTTTCAGAATGCTGGTAATCAGGAACCGGATCATTTGCATAACGAAAATAGTTACCATCAGGAGGAACATATGGTAGATCATGATAGGATTCACGACATGATTACTGATGCATTTTTAGAAACTACTACAACAATAGCTGATGAAACTGAAAATGTCGAAGTACCTAAGTTGGATGTAAAAAGGTTTTATGAAATGCTAGATATTGCAAATCAACCAATCTGCACTGATTGTAGAGAAGATCTTTCTGAATTGTCTCTAGCAGCTAGGATGATGAATATTAAAACGAATCATAATTTATCTGAGAATTGCATGGATGCATGGGCCGAGTTGTTTATAGAGTACTTGCTAGAAGACAACGTATCAGCTGAATCTTATTATGAGTTTCAGAAATTGGTTTATAGTTTTGGATTGCCTTCGGAGATGATAGATGTTTGCATCGACAACTACATGATCTACTGGAGAGACGATAAGAATCTAGAAGAGTATCGATTCTGCAAGAAGCCACGATTCAAACCGCAAGGTCGGAGGAAGAATATGGTACCGTACCAAATGATGTGGTACTTGCCAATTATAGGCAGGTTCAAAATATTATATCAATCAGAGAGAACTGCCGGAGCAATGAGTGGCATGCTGAACATGTCCAGAGGGATGGTGAGATTGCTCATCTATCAAATGTAAGAGCTTGAAAACATTTCAACAAGGTACACCCCGATTTTTCCAGTAATATTCGGAATGTTTATCTTGGATTATGCACAGACAGATTTAGTCTTTTTGGAATGTCTAGGAAACAATATTTTTGTGGTCAGTCATTCTTACGCCATTCAACCTACCTCCGGAGATGTGCATGGAACAAAAAATTATATTCTTAAGAATATTAATTACTGGTCCAAAGCATCCAAAACAATCGCTAGATGTTTTTCTTCAACCATTGACACAAGAGCTGAAGGACTTGTGATAATAAGGGGTGAGGACGTATGATGGTTCTTTGAGAAACAATTTTACGATGCGAGCAGTTCCGCTGTGGACGATTAGTGACTTCCCTGCCTATGGGATGCTGTGTGGATGGACTATACATGGAAAGTTATCTTGTCCACATTGTCTTGGATCGACGGATGCATTTCAATTGAAGAGTAATAGGAAGAGTTGTTGGTTTGATTGTCATCATCGATTTCTTCCCCTTACATATATGTACCCGAGAAATAAGACATTATTTAGGTACACAAAAACGGCCAGGGATATGCCTTCCCCGTATCTCACCGGTGAACATCTTAGCGCAAATTGATTTACCACGGAGCTCACGACACTGTTCCGCGTGGAGGAAACTGGCATGTTCCTGGAAATATACCAGATGGGTATGGGGTCAGTCACAATTGGCATAAAAAGAGTATATTTGGGCAGCTGCCTTATTGGAAGGATCTTCTTTTACGCCACAACCTCGATATTATGCATATAGAGAAGAACTTCTTTGACAACATCATGAATACAATACTAAACTTCACAGGGAAGACAAAAGATAGCAAAAAGTCAAGGATAGACTTACCTGATATTTGCTCAAGAAGTGAGTTACATATCCATAGTAATGGAACTGTTCCAGTTCCTATCATCAGCAACGAAGACGAGTTTTTTAACTGGGTTGCATCGGAAGTTAAGTTTCATGATGGTTATGTTTCAAATCTCTCAAGGTGTGTTGAAAAAGGTAAAAAATTATCAGGAATGAAGAGTCATGATTGTCATGTGTTTATGCAACAACTCATGACATACGCTTTTGCTGAGCTGCTTACATCAAATGTACATGAAGCACTTGCATGTAATTTTTTGATTAATTAATACTATATATACATATGTTATGAATTATTATTAACTAGGTTATTTTTTCAATATACAGCCATTGGAGCATTCTTCAGAGACCTAAGCACACGTACATTCAAGGAAGAAGTTATCGAACAACTTCATGAGAACATTCTGATCATCCTGTGCATCCTAGAGAAGACATTTCCTCCATCATTTTTGATGTTATGGAACATCTTGTAGTCCACCTCGCATACGAGGCATTGATTTGTGGACCTGTTCACAATGGATGGATGAGCGCTCCATGAAACATTTGAAGGAGAAAGCAAAAAAATCTTGCAAAGGTGGAAGGTTCGATAATTGCTGAAAGTTTAACAGCAGAAATATCTCACTTCACATCATATTACTTTGCACCAACAGTTCGTACCAAAAAAAGAGTTCCTAGAATATATGATGATGGTTGTGTCGTGCCCACATATCCAATAAAAGATGTTTCTGACATTTTCTGCCAAATTGGACGATTTGGTGGTAGATTGAGATAAATATGGTGGTCTAGTGTAGATGATAAGCATAGTGTGTACACTTATATTTCTATCAACTGTGAGCATGCAGTGATGTGTTCATTTGAAATGTAAATATTGATGTGTATTGTAATTATATGAAGTGATGTCAATTATATGAAGTGATATAGATTTGTTTGATTTGTAGGTCGTTTGTGACATAAGTTGAAGAAGCAATACCTGGAATATCCATAACCGAATTGGAGCGACGGAAAGATTAACACTATGTCAAGTGATTAAAATCTCAGGTAATATAGTTCACTCGAATATAAAGGAAATGGTGAACAGTATAATGTGAAATATTTACGTTGTATTTTTTTGTAGGTTGAAGAAGACGATCCATATTATCCCCCATGGTTTCACGATTTGGTCCGAGGTCTCGTATCAAAATTCACCACATCATCTATGTATTTGACACGAGGTTTTACCTTTCATACATACGACTGTGGGAGTCGCCGGGCAGCAAGTAACTACGGAATATGTGTAAAAGACGAAACAGACTTTTATGGGATTTTGCAGGAGATTCTTGAAGTGGAATTTGCGGGGTTATTGAAGCTGAAATGTGTCTTCTTCAAATGTGACTGGTTCGACCCTGTTGTGAACATGAGTGTTCGCTTTAACAAATTTGGTGTTGTGGATGTCAACTCTGTAAGAAGATACAACAAATTCGAGCCATTCATCTTAGCTTCTCAAGCCGAGCAAGTAAGCTTCATCCCATATCCCCGCCTTAGAAATTTGAGGATAACTTGGTTAGTTGTTATCAAGATTACACCTCGTGGGCGAATAATTGCCGGAGAAGAACCACCTTTGCAAGAAGAACCACCTTTGCAAGTAGAAGTACCTGATAAAGAAACTGATCAAATCCTTCCTTTTGATCCCGATAACCGTCAATATGAAGATCTCCCTGAAGATGTGACGGATAAAGCAAGCGAAGACGAGTTTGATGTGAGTGATGATTCTGCTGATGTTGATGAGAACTCGAATGATTCCGAATGATGTAAAATGTGTACGAAATGTTGTTTAATATAATTCTTATTCATTTGGATTTTAAAATTTTAATTAAGAGTTTAGGGTTTAGAAAAATTGGAAAAAGAGGATGAATGTGTAAAAGAGTTAAAGAGAAAAAGAAGAAGATATGAAGTTGTAAGATAAGTAACTTTGGGGTTTAGGGATCTGATTTTCGGGGTTTCATATTTTCCACGTAACTTCCTCTAAAAAATGCGGGCCTGGTAAATTCGTCGTAAAGTATGTCTAGTAATTTTGTCATAATACAGACGACGTAACTTCGTCGTAAAAAACGCCTGGTACTTTTTTCGTAAAATGGGCCACGTAAAGTCGTCGTAAAAAAATGCGGGCCTGGTACTTTCGTCGTAATGTTACGTGGATGTTATGACGAAAACCAATTCTCTATAAAAACAAAAATGCCGATGGCTAGTGCATCCGTCTCTAATTCCTCTCCCTCTCTCTCTCTCTCTCTCGATGTAAGTCTCTCTCTCTAGTTTAGTTTAGTTTAGGTAGTTAATTATGTGGATATTTTAGGTGGTTAACTTAGGGAATTAGTCTAAATGATTAGTTTATGTATTTATTTTAAGATAATCACGATGATGACATTAATTTTTTAATTATATTGTAGATGGCTCCTAGAATTAGACCACCTGCCCGTCCCACTTATGCTGAGATGTTTGGCAATGGTGTCGTGACATCTTCTACTCGACCGTCTTCTACCAGACCGTCGTCATCCGAGGCTGTCCCTGACTCTCAGGCGTATTATCCCGCCAATGAGATTCCCTATCAGATGCCTCCACCTTCTGCTCCAGCACCCCCTCTTCCTGCACATGATCCTGCTTTAGCTGCTGGTGAGCATATTCATCCAGATTTGCTGGTACCTCAATCTGCACCATATGCTACATATACTGTGGAGGATATTCTTCGCCAACCGGGCCGAGAGGGTTTAGAAATTCTTGATCCTGATCGACCGCGAGGTAGTTTTTGGTAAGTTTTTTTAAGTTATACATTTTTATTAGATATTTTTTCTAACAAATTGGTATAGTTTCCAGGTTTGGAGTCAACAACCGTGTCATCCGGAGTGTTTCTGACACGATAAAGGGCTATTTTCTCGAGGTACATCCGAACTGGAAGGTGACTCCCCAGCACGTTAGGAGAACGTGGTTCAAAATGTTTGCGATAAATATTTTTAAATTTATAATTAATAAATAATATTACATTATTTATTTTAATATGAAGCAAAAAAATTTTTTTTAACAAAAGTGTCACTGAAACATATCCCTCACTGAAAAATTGAAGGCGAGATTTTAAGCAAAGGCAAAACTCCGTCTTGCCAACACTGTCTCGGATTGGAAGGACAAGTGGGAATACCACAGTTATAAGGTGAAGCCCACCGGGATCTCGACGCATGTATGGGATAGCCTCATCACCTTTTGTAGCCGTCCTGAGTCGATCAAGAAGTTCAACTCCTGCTCTACAGCCCGGAGAACAAAGGATAAAAACGGTAATGACCCCATGCTTCATAGAACCGGGCAAAAACCTCACGTTGGGATCCGTCTAGATGCTGTAAGTTTAATTTAAAATATTTAATTTAATTTCTTTAATTTATTTATTAACCAAATTTATTTTAAAATTTGAAATTTTATTTGTGTAGTACGAGAAGACCGGAGTTTTATTATCTTTGGGTGAACTTTTCAAGATGACTCACGCCACACCAGACGGAGTTTTTGTTGATCCAGCATCGGAAAAACTCTATAACGATGTAGCTACTCGGGTTGAAAAACGGGAGACACAGTTAACCCAAGAGGCTCCCGATGGATTACCGGATAGGCTGACTACGGAAAAAGTCGACCGTATTTTCGAAGAGGTAAATTTTAAAATAAATTTTAATCTATTTATATTCTTTTATATAATATAATTAAATATTAAAAATGTATATATTTTTTTTGGTAAAGATGGCTACTAGGAAGAAGGGACAGGTTGTGGAATAGGCTCGGTCAACGAATTCCCAAGAGCGACTTCATCATACGTTTCGAGACGGGATGAGGAAACTTCTCAGATGCGGTTTCAAATGGATTCTCAGAAGACTCGCTTGGATTCACTTGAAGTTTTCCTTCACCTCTTTGCGGTGGAGAATCCGACTATGCTGCGAGCGTTGAATGAGAGACGAGCAGCTCTCGGGATGCAACAACATCCGACGGGTCCGCAAGGCACCGAACATGACTACTTCGACCCTAGTAACGTTCAGTAGTTTTTTATTATTTTGTTTCGTTTTTGTAATATAAATTTAAATATTATTTTATGACTTTTATATAATGTTTTTTAGAAAAAATTAAAATTTTGAATATTATGGTTTATAATTTATAAATTTTATTTTGAATATTATTATCAATAGAAATACTATGAATATATAAATATTAGATAAATTATATAATGAAAAGTAAAGTCGTTGTAAAACATTACATGGAATTTACACCAACATGGTAATTCGTCGTAAACATTTACAACGAATTTACGACAATGATACGTAAATTTCTCGTTAAGTTTACATATATTTAACGAATACTTTATGACGAAGGGTAACGATGACTTTACGACCAAGGTTAACGAAGTCTTTACGACAAAGGTTAACGAGGTCTTTACGACAAATCTATTTCTTCTCTTTTACGACGACATGTCTTCGTTGTAAAGTAACAAGCATTTACTACGGATATTTCATTGATTCCTTATAAGTTCGTTCAACGAATTTACAAGGAAAATCACCTTCGTAAAAAAATTGTTTTCTTGTAGTGCACTTGCATCTTCACTACCTCTACACTGGAAGAGGACCTTCATCAGAATCTTCGCATTTAGGGCATTTGATTCCTTTCTTGTTCCAAGTAATAAGCACATCATAAAGCTATTTTCTTTACTCTTTAAGGTCAATGCTTGTGCTTTATGCTTTGTCGTAGATACTTGCAGGAAGCTTTCCAGGTACCCGTCGTTATACAGATTACGGATGATGAAAAATGCATATGGAAGAACTTAACGCCGGAGGAAAGTAAAACACTTGGCAGAGAGAACGTGAAAGATATCATTGCTTGCGGTTTCGATGTCACAAAGACTTTTATTTTCTCCAACTTTGGCTATGTTGGCGGGTAAGTGGAATGCGACTTTTTAGCTCATTTTCATGCATCACGATTCACATCAAGTTTCAAATGCATTAAGTTTTGCTAATATGTTATTCAAAAAGCAGGTTCTCTATCTAGCTCTTATTATATGTTTAGGCTTTTTTTGATGTTTGCATTTTAGTTTTCCTGGCTGATATAGATGTGCCGAAACCTTTTTTTGTGTGTGTAGTAAATTTTATGAAAATATGGTGGAGACTGGAAAACGCATTACAAATAGCAAGGTGGTCTTAGGCCCTGTTCGTTTCATCATTCAACTGAGCCATTTGGATGGAACTGAGCTTGTTGTTCGTTTAGACACAAAATGTATCCTTCATTCGAATGGTTCAGTTGAATGGTTTTCAAAAATCATGTTTTAATTTGATGAACCAGTTGGCTGAACCGAATCGGATCATTTAAATGGACCTGGTTCAGTCGAAATGTCAAAATACCGATTTTACCCCTTACTAAATCCTAAAATTTCAAACCTAAATCTGATCCATTTGTTTCATCTCGTATCTCTCTTCTGCCGTCAAAGATGAAATCTCCATAGCTCCCCTCTCCAACTCTCTCCCTCTCCGCCGCATCTCCCTCTCCGCCGCATCTCCTCTACGCCGTGTCTCCTCTCTCTCCGCCGCGTCTCCTCTCCACATCTCTCTCTCTATCTCCGCTGCGTCTCCTCTCCACCTCTCTCTCTCTCTCACCGAAGCTCACTCTCCTCCGCCTCTCTCTGAAGTATATATCTCTACCTCTCTCTCTCTCTCTCAAGTGTGTATCTCTCGCATATTATTGATGGGTTTGATTGTTCACTGATGTTGTATTGATGGGTTTGATTGTTCTATGATTTGCTTGTGAATCTCATAGCTTGTGAATCTTAAGCAAGAGATCTCGTGATGGGTTTGATTGTTCTCTGATTTGCTTAGCTTAGCTTGTGAATTATGAATGATGGGTTTGATTGTTCTATGATTTGTTTGTGAATCTCATAGCTTGTGAATCTTAAACAAGAGATCTCGTGCTGGTTTTGATTTGCTTAGCTTAGCTCATGTGTGAGTTATCTCATCTGTGTACATATATGATCTGTTTTTATTATGAAATTTTCATTTCAAAGTAATCAGAAAGGGTCTTTGTACATATCCAAAAACGTTGTCTCACGCTTACTAGTCTTTAATGGTGTAGAACTATTGGGTTTTGATTAACTTTAACAAGTAATTAAGAGCACAACTGTATAAAGAAGTCATCATATAGTAGGATACGTCTTTTGATATATCATCATCGATTTGTTTGTGTTCCTTCAGATTGTATTATATTTCTTTGTTTGTGTTCCTTCAGATTGTATACATCATGATTGTACATCATGATCTC
>JABAYD010004526.1:0-18758 GCA_014822095.1 Diplotaxis tenuifolia | reverse complement strand
AGAGTGAGCAAAGAGAGAGTGAAGAGTGAATGAGGTGAATGAGGGGAGGTTGTATTTATAAGAAATTGCATACGGCAATCTGACGGCATTCCGACGGATTTCCGACGAAAATTTAAAATTTTCGTCGGAATTGCGTCGGTATTTTAAAAATACTAACGGCTATATAAACGGTCATATTATTTTTGTAACGGGCAAAATATTCGTCGGAATTGCGTCTGTAAATATCGACGCAATTCCGACGACACCAACGATTAAATATTTTTATCGGAATGTTGTCGGAATTGCGTCGGAATATTCCGACGAACGCGTTTTGTTGGTAATCCTTCGGAAAATTCTAACGAAATTCCGACGACTTCGATTAAGTGGATTTCGTCGGTATGTTGTTGGAATGTCGTCGGAATTTTTCGACGAATTTTGTTTCCATCGGAACGTTCGTCAGGATTTCCAGTGTTTTCTTGTAGTGAATTGAACAAAGATTGTAATAGTTACTAAAATATGTTACACGATTAGTTTCCATTCAAGGGTGTCAGATTCTGCTTGTATATTACACCAGCATCACAAGACTTTTCCATTTGATACATTTGATTACTCACTTTTGAGTTTCTGATAAACAAAACATTGTTAGTTCATAAGTAGAAGAAAGAAAGCTTCCGGGGATAGACTTGAATCTTTAAAGTTACCGCAATAATATTCATCATTTCTTTCTGGTAGGAGGTTTCACTGAAGTTGAAAAGCCATTAATCTGTCTTTTAGAACCTGCCATTAAAAGGGAAACACATCATGACTCCCAGCCAAACACTACGGATCTGAATGGAGTAATATTTTAGTGATATTTTGCATTGTCAGTTTTGGTATGCTACGTTGGTTACATACAACGCAACCATTGTTGGTTGTAAGAATCAATGGTGAGATTACCTGTTAAAGCCTTAGAGGAGGAGGTGGAAATTGACAGACGAGAAGGTCTCGTTTGGTCTGCTTTTAGTGTATGTTTTAGTAGCTTTGATGGTTCAACATTAGCTCTGCGATCAACAGAGACACATTGAACACTAAACAAAGTTGAACTCTTAAATAAATCATTGGATTTAGAAGTAAAATTAACTATGATAGATACTCACTTTTCATTTTGTTCTGATTGTTCAGACATTTCAAGAGGACTTGAGGTTTCAGAGAAACGATTCGAGCCATCAGTTTCTATCCCCGTTAAAAGACAAATATCAGAAATATCACTCAGTGTTTCTTCAAAATTTAAAAAATAATTCGCCTCATAATTCAATATATTAGCCCTACCGGATAACTTAGGCGATAATCTGGATTCACTTTGATGTATAAGTTCATCTGCTGAATCTGAAGTTGCTCTTCCGAGCAAACGAGATCCTTGTCTTTGCCTTGAAGAATTTGGTGACGCTCCTCCTAAAGAATGTCTCCTTGGAGAAGTCGACTCAAACCTTAGATTGTTTAAACTATTTCTTTTGGTACCGTTTATATTCTGGAACTTTTGAAGTTCTTCATCTTTCTTGGTAATCAAATCTTTCAAGTTAGATACCTACATGCAATATCAAGATTCAAGGAATAACAATTATAAATAATCAAGATTCAATCATATTTGTCTGAGGGTTTGAGAAACTATTAGAAGAACCTGTTCCATGAGTTGTCTAACATCTCGTCCTTCCTTATAACTTCTTGCTGCACCTAACTCGACACCCGAAACTCGTTCCGCAAACTTCAAAGTACTTACGGTCTCGGCATATGAATCTTCATCAGGATTTATCTGAACAAACATAAGAGTTTTCGCTTGTCCTCCTAACAAAATAAAACAAAGGAGTTATAAAACAAACAAAAAATGTCACATAGTCTACGGAAAATTCATCATTATTCCCAGAATGAACCTAAGGAATTTTGGAGGACTTGAGTCAGCTTGCTGTTTCTATAAGGTACATGAGGATTCTTATGTGCTAGAGCGAAAATAACATCTCCAAGAGCAGACAATGACTTGTTTATATGTTGAGCTTCTTTGAGTCTATCTCCGGTTACTTCAGACCGATCGATCCTCTCACTTCCAGCAAGATCAACCAAATGCAAACTGCCACGCAACTCAGAGTCAGTCTTGACATCAACACCGCGTACATGAACAGAAAGAACACTGCAAAAAAAAAGACCAAACAATGTTTTGGATAGCTATGACATGCCCTATATATACACTTAAATGAAAAAAAAAATATAAATGTCTTTAAACCTGTGTGATCTACTACTCTTTTCATTAAGAGCTGTTGCACCTACAGCTCTATTCATCAATCCAATATTCATCAATTCAAGAACATCATCAGTTGATCTTACACAATGCATGCTTGCATCAGGAACTGCGAGGCCATTTGGTAAAGCAGTATTCCAAATCCCAAGTGTGTGCAAATTAAGGAAGATTAACTTTTGAAAATGAAAAATGGTAAAATGTTGAATACTAGATTAAATTAGAGAAGGATATCTTCTACTGGGACCATCATCAGAAAGTAGGTCACGAACTTGTTCATTGTAAATCTCAACCATTTGAACACCAACTTCATACATGACTGTGTTTTGACTGCTTTGAGTTAAGTGGAACAAGTCATTTAAAGCTCTATAGTTTACACCCCAATGTTCTTCTGAATTTATGCTTGGTCCGCTCTGGAAACATAAAATGGAAAACACATGTTTGATATAAACTCATAAAGAATGACATCATATTATCTTTTGCAAAGATATGTTTACTTACCATTGTATAAGTCTTTCCAGAACCTGTTTGACCATAAGCAAATATGCACACATTATAGCCATCAAGAAGGGAACGAATCAACGGTTGAGTATCTAAGAATACTTCCTCTGCATAGACAAGAGATTTAGAAGTAAGTACAACTTTGAACTGTATTTGTTTCATTGTATAAAAATCATATATAGAAAAGAGATTTAGACCTTGAGTTGATGAAGGGCCAAAGACTTTGTTGAATTTAAAGAACCGATGACTGTCATTGCTTTTCTTTAAGGGGTTTGCAACCACCAGCTCACCATTCTCACCTGTGTACTCTATTGATGTTTCTGTCTTGTTTTGTCCTTTAAGGAATGGTCTTATCCGGCAGTAGACTCTAATATTTCCTTTATGCAAGAAATATGAAAGACAATTTAAAAGATGACAATACGCAAATTTATCAGTCTACAAAATGCTTGAAGTAGAGTTAGCACCGTAACAATATATTCGAGTTTTAAACATAAAGTATCCGTTATTCTTATACTTTTTCCTTTGATTCCGTGATATTGGTGCCAAGATTAAACTTACAATATTTTGATGCCAAAACATGTTTCAAAGATATTAGCGGCAAAATAAGACTTCACCATTTATACCTTTTAGTTCTTGCACTTCATTGTACAGCCTTCGGTTCTCTTCAACAACCACCTGGTAATTTTTTGCTGCATGAACCACTCCTCTAAGCTTTAAACCTAAGAAGTAGATTATAAGTACAAATAAAAAACACTGAAGCCAAAAAGACACAGAAAATTTGATTTTACCGTAGTAATTTAGATCTTGGAAGTAATTTTCTCCTGTCTTTAGAACTTCATGTTTCAAAGACAATGAGGTAGCTTTCAACTCCTACAGAATTCACATAAGTGGGTGATAGTTAAAGAATTATAAGAAGAACTCTTTTTGTTCGGGTCAACCACACATTTGTATTAAGAACCCAATTACAAGAGTTTACAAAACCATCAGTGAAGTCAAATAACCTGCAAAGCCTCTGACTGGTTGTGTATAAAGCTCTCGTATGTTTGCTCTTTCTTCTCCCATATTTTCGTTTTGGTTTCACATATCTTTTCGAGTTCTCTAACTTTATTGGTTGAGTCTACTAGACGTAACTCTGACTCTTCTAATTGCTTCTCCAACACAGTTTTGGCTTGTTGAGTGTATAATTCTAGTTCCAAAAATTGTTTTTCATGTGTCTCTTTCAAAACTTCCAGTTCTTGCTTCAACTTAGAAAGCTCAGCATCACTGCGCTCCTTTTTCCTTTTCAGTTGGAGTACATCTTGTTCTTCTGACCTTAGCTACATAGCACAAGATAGTAATACATTTGAACTTTTTCTTGAAAATGGCAACAACATGATTTTTCGCAAAGAGAGGCTCAATTTGATAAAGAGTACCTCATTCTCATCTGTTGTTCCAGATGCTAAGGTTTCTAATACATTTATTCTTGATCTATATTTCTCTTCTCGAACCCTAAAGAGTATGTTTTGCTGCACAAGCAAGTCTCCTGATTGTGTAAGGTATGATAGTGTAAACGAAAAATTAATGATAAAAATTTGAATTAATCATACATTCTTTAGGTTCTCAGCTTGATTTGAGATCCTTTGTTCCACCACTTGCACAATGCCTCTCAAGATAGATGTAAAATCCTGAAAACAAACAGAGCAAGCAAACAAAAATAAAGATTGAGAACTTAAGAAAAAAACAAAATTATGAACTAATAGTTCAAAATCATTTCCTTACATGAGACACATCCACATTCATCTTATACACATTCTTGTCAAGAAGCTTATCGAGCATATCAAACAAGGATCGCGTAGAAGTATTCTAATAAGAGGAAAAGAAAACGTAATCAGAATTACAGGTTGAGGGTTTAGGTTTAAGGATATATATCTGAAGTAGCAAAATTGAAAAAATTAACTACAGTGATCTAGAAAACATATCTTTGTTAGAACATTTTACCTGTAAAGAGCTTGATTTTAGTAAGTCCAAAATTTTAGCATGAGGTGTATTTATCTCAGAGACTTCCTTAGACTGTAATCCATCACTAAAGTTTCTATCAAGTCCCTTTGACTGATCCTCAGGCAAACTCCATCTTCTCATTGAGCTAAGTGTATTATTATCATATCCAGCATCAGAGAAACTAGCTTTAAGAGCCTTTAGAGACTGTAAAACTGGAAGCATATCCCCCTGTATCAATATTCATAATAAATAATACGTCCAAAATCATTAAATCATCTACAATATTATCTACTACGATATCATTTCAAATGTTTGATCAAATACCCACCTAAACTTTTGGATAAAAATGAATCAAAAAGAGTTCAAACCTGTTCTAAGTCTGAAACCTCAAATCTGGGCAAGGCCATTTCATCCATAGCTGTTAAAAATCTCTCGATATTTATAGAAGGAAGCTCAAAACTGCCACCCTATATGATAATCCAAAAGAGATTCAACCCAAATTATGAATTAAGTATATAGAAAAACCAATAGGTTTAAACAAAATCAAGTACCATTTTCATTGAACCCGGACTAAGCTGATTCAAGAGATTGCAAAAGACAGTACCATCCATCAGACACGCTCTTAGTTCTTCCTCTGAAGCTTCCCATGGTAAATTTAAATAAGGAAGGGTCTCATTTAACCACTCCACTAAACTTTGATGACCTGTGAGTCAAATAAAAACTGGTTACAAGAACAAATCAGAATTTTAACTATTATCATGAAAACTAAGAAGATACAAAATATCATTGCCTTTCTTAGTATCGTCTATACTTTGACGACTTTCTGATCCATCAAAACTCAGAATGCTGCTTGATCCATATGGTCGACCATAAACACCAATCATGCTGGATCCGCCTTTGACTCGGTTGTTCATTTCGGGACCTATCAAGTAAATACATCATTCCATGAGCCTAACCAAACTTTTCTAAAAAATATTCAAACGCATATCAAATTGTCTCCTCTAATATGCTCTATGACTTTTTTTTCTCTTTTGAAAGAAAATAATCCAGACGCTTACTTAATAATATATTATATTTATTAAGTTGAGATTTTGCAGAGGACAGACAAATGACCTAAATACAAATTCCTCTGAAATTTACAAAATTACAAATATCAACTAAAACAACAATAGTTATACATAGGCATGTATGTTTGGAAATGTCATGTAAACTTGCATGGGAAATTACAAATCATATCGACTTGTAGGCCTATGAATTGTATATATAAAAACAAAAAATAACAAAAAAAACACCGATATTTGTGAAATAGATTGAAGAACATTTCAAAAGAATCATCAACAGAAACAATAACTGATGCTGCAGAAATCAACCCATAAATTAGCTGAAACTTTACCAAAGATTTTGCAGAGAACAAGATTTAAGAAAATATCCCGTAGTCCGCGGGAGAGGTCTCGAAGGAATGCAACAATGATTATGGGTAAATTCAAAAATTATCAGTATGGTGAAAGGAAGAGGCTGAGGGTTGATCCTTTGCTGGAAAAAAAAAATTCAAATTTCCAGTTATTTTTTCTCTGTTTTTTTTCCTAAAATAAAAAGCGCAAAAGCTAATTATGGGGTAAAGTCATTGCTTCTTGTTAATTTAATTTATTTTAAATTTAGAAACACAAAAAAAATTACTGGAAACTGAACAAAATAAAATGAAGAACATATTATTGTATTTTACGTTTGAGTTTGCTTTTACGCAAAACTATTTGTGGGACCAATGGTAATTTCTACAAGGACATTCTCGCTTTGCAGTCATTACAAGAAAACGTTCCAATGAAAAAACGTCGTCGTAAACTTACGAGTAAATTACACCGCGTTTACGATGAATTTTTATTTCGTCGTAAAACACACACGTGAAACGCGTTTCGTCGTAAAACATATGTAATATTACGACAAGAGAACGAGGAAAGATAATGTTCGTCGTAACTTATTCGTAATTGTACTTAGCTTTTACGACAAAACGTATTACGGTTACTTTTCACGAAAACGTTTATGGAATGCACTCTACCTAACTATATTCGTTGTAAAAACGATGTAAACCCTATGTGGTTTCGTTGTAAATGACAAGTAAAACACATCGTTGTAAAAACCAT
Organism: Diplotaxis tenuifolia; assembly: GCA_014822095.1. Taxonomy (NCBI): domain Eukaryota; kingdom Viridiplantae; phylum Streptophyta; class Magnoliopsida; order Brassicales; family Brassicaceae; genus Diplotaxis; species Diplotaxis tenuifolia. Next base: position 11,897 of record JABAYD010004526.1, on the reverse strand, counting down.
GCAAATCCGTTGTTACACCTTTACCTACCAAGCTCGAAAATTTCCTATATATAGATAATTTGTATCACTCCTTTAAACACACAAACAAAAAGGGAAAAAAAAAGAATGAAAAAACGAAACATTGAAATCATATTCACCGGAATGGTTTCTTATTAACTCCGCGTAGCTTTTTTTCTCGAGTAGATAGTTCGAAGAAAGCTACGCGGGGTTGATATAAACTATTCCTTTGATTGTTAAAAAAAAATTCAAAACACTTATTTTATATTAAAGGGAAGTCGTCATAATAGTTTTTATCAACTGTTCATAGCTTTTCCTCAAGGAAATAGCTTGAGGAAAGCTCGGGTGGTTGATAAAAAACGTTTCGATGATCGTAAACTCCTTTACTTTTTTTTTACATTACTGTCGTCGTTAATTCGTCGTAATTTTACGACATTATTACTTCGAAAGTGTCCAGTTTATTTAGACGTTAGAGTCTTAAATATTTTTTTAAAGGTTCGTCGTAATCGCGTTGTAAATTACAACGAACTTACGTCGAAAGGTCACTTTTGTCGTACATTCGTCGTAAAGTAACAAGTATTTTACAGCGACAGCTAACTTTTCGGTAGGTGAAGACGTTTTTAAAGTGTGGTTCACCTACCACACGTGTTTTTGTAAATTCGTTGTACAAAAGAAGTTAAAAAGTTGGAAAATCCTACTAAATTAGTTTCCTTGTAAATCAATTGTAAATGTTTTCACCTACCACACACGAGAAATCTCTATATATATCACCATTCTCTCCTTTTCAATCTACACAAACTAGAAAAAAAAAGAAAAACATATAAAAAATGTCTGGAGGTGGAAATATTTACGAATTACGGAGTTGGATGTATACGCATAAAGATTCTGCTGGTAGAGTGACGAATGCATTTCTTGTCGGACTAGAGACATTCATGTACCAGACCGGCTGTACACCTCTCATGCAGGAAAGCGGTAAAATGTTATGTCCTTGTCTCAAGTGCAAAAATACAAAATTTGCACGTAGTGAAACTGTAAGGAAACATTTAGTGCACAGAGGGTTTACTCCACATTATTATATTTGGTTTCAACATGGAGAAGGTTATGGTGGAAATGAAGCTAGTAGTAGTAATAGTAATTATCAGAATGCTTGTAATCAGGAACCGGATCATTTGCATAACGAAAATAGTTACAATCAGGAGGAACATATGGTAGATCATGATAGGGTTCACGACATGATTACTGATGCATTTTTAGAAACTACTACAACAATAGCTGCTGAAACTAGAAATGTCGAAGAACCCAATTTGGATGCAAAAAGATTTTATGAAATGCTAGATGCTGCAAATCAATCAATCTACACTGATTGTAGAAAAAATCTCTCTAAATTGTCTCTAGCAGCTAGGATGATGAATATTAAAACAGATCATGATTTATCTGAGAACTGCATGGATGCATGAGATGAGTTGTTTAAAGAGTACTTTCCAGAAGACAACGTGTCAGCTGGATCTTATTATAAGATTCAGAAATTGGTTTATAGTCTTGGGTTGCCTTCGGAGATGATAGATGTTTGCATCGACAACTGCATGATCTATTGGAGAGACGATGAGAATCTAGAAGAGTGTCGATTCTGCAAGAAGCCACAATTCAAACCGCAAGGTCGGGGGAGGAATAGGGTACCGTACCAAAGGATGTGGTACTTACCAATTACAGACAGGTTGAATAGATTATATCAATCAGAGAGAACTGCCGAAGCGATGAGGTGGCATGCTGAACATGTGCAGAGGGATGGTGAGATTGCTCATCCATCAGATGCAAGAGCTTGGAAAAATTTCAACAAGGTACACCCTGATTTCGCCAGTAATATTCGGAATGTTTATCTTGGATTATGCACAGACGGATTTAGTCCTTTTGGAATGTCTGGGAGACAATATTCTTTGTGGCCAGTCATTCTTACGCCATACAACCTACCTCCAGAGATGTGCATGGAACAAGAATTTCTATTCTTGACAATATTAATTCCTGGTCCGAAGCATCCAAAACGTTCGCTAGATGTTTTTCTTCAGCCATTGATACAAGAGCTGAAGAACTTGTGGTCACAAGGGGTGAGTACGTATGACTGTTCTTTAAGAAACAATTTTACGATGCGAGCAGTTCTGTTGTGGACGATTAATGACTTTCCTGCTTATGGGATGCTATCTGGATGGACTACACATGGAAGGTTATCTTGTCCACATTGTCTTGGATTGACAGATGCTTTTCAATTGAAGAATGGTAGGAAGAGTTGTTGGTTTGACTGTCATCGTCGATTTCTTCCTCTTACCCATCCGTACCGAAGAAATAAGACACTGTTTAGGTACAAAAAACGGCCAGGGGTAGTCCTCCTCCATATCTTACCGGTGAACAGATCTTAACGCAAATTGATTACTACGAAGCTCAAGAAACTGTTCCGCGTGGAGGAAACTGGCATGTTCCTGGAAATATGCATGGATATGGGGTCAGTCACAATTGGCATAAAAAGAGTATATTTTGGCAGCATCCTTATTGAAAAGATCTTCTTTTAAGCCACAACCTCGATGTTATGCATATAGAGAAGAACTTCTTTGACAACATCATGAATACAATACTGAACGTCCCAGGGAAGACAAAAGATAATAAAAAGTCAAGGATGGACTTACCTGATATTGGCTCAAGAAGTGAGTTACATATCCAAAGTAATGGAAGTGTTCCAGTTCCTATCTTCCGATTATCAGCAGCAGCGAAGACGAGTTTGTTTAACTGGGTTGCATCAGAAGTTAAGTTCCCTGATGGTTATGTTTCTAATCTCTCAAGGTGTGTTGAAAAAGGTAAGAAATTCTCAGGAATGAAGAGTCATGATTGTCATGTGTTTATGCAACGACTCATGCCATTCGTTTTGCTGAGTTGCTTCCATCCAATGTACATGAAACACTTGCAGGTAATTTTGTTGATTAATTAATACTATATACACATATGTTATGAATTGTTATTAACTGGGTTATTTTTTTCAATATACAGCCATTGGAGCATTCTTCCGAGACCTAAGCACACGTACATTCAAGGAAGAAGTTATCGAACAGCTTCATGAGAACATTCTGATCATCATGTGCAACCAGGAGAAGATATTTCCTCCAGCATTTTTTGATGTTATTGAACATCTTGTAGTCCATCTCGCATACGAGGCATTGCTTCGTGGACCTGTTCATAGCGGATGGATGTACCCCTATGAGCGCTCCATGAAACATTTGAAGGGGAAATAAAAAAATCTTGCAAAGGTGGAAGGTTCGATAATTGCTGGAAGTTTGACAGCAGAAACATCTCACTTCACATCATACTACTTTGCACCAACAGTTCGTACCAGGAAAAGAGTTCTTAGAAGATATGACGATGGTGGTGTCGTGCCCACGTATCCCATAGAGGATGTTCGTGACATTTTCTGCCAAATTGGACGCTTTGGTGGTAAGATTAAGAGAAATATGGTGGTCTAGTGACGAGGATAAGCATAGTGTGTACACTTATATTTTGCTCAACTGTGAGCATGCAGTGATGCGTTCATTTGAAAGGTAAATATTGATGTGTTAATTTAATTATATGAAGTGATGTCCATTATATGAAGTGATATATATATATATTTTAATTTGCAGGTCGTTTGTAACACAAGTTGAAGAAGCAATACCTGGAATATCCGTAACCGAACTGGAGCGACAGAAAGATCAACACTATGTCACCTGGTTAAAATCTCAGGTAATATAGTTCACGCAAATATAAAGGAAATGGTGAAGGCTATAATATAAAATATTGACGTTATAATTTTCTGTAGGTTGAAGAAGACGATCCCTATTATCCCGCATGGTTTCACGATTTGGTATGAGGTCCCATATCAAAAGTCACCATATCATCTATGTATTTTACACGAGGTTTTACCTTTCATACATACGAGTATGGTAGGCACCGAGCGACCAGTAACTACGGAATATGTGTGAAGGGCGAAACTGATTTCTACGGAATCTTGGAGGAGATTATAGAAGTGGAATTCCCAGGGGTATTGAAGCTGAAATGTGTCATCTTCAAATGTGAATGGTTTAACCCTGTTGTGAACAGGGGTGTCCGCTTTAAACAATTTGGTGTTGTGGATATCAACTCTGTAAGAAGATACAACAAATTCGAGCCTTTCATCTTAGCTTCCCAAGCCGAGCAAGTAAGCTTCATCCTATATCCCCGCCTTAGAAATTCAGGGACAACTTGTTTAGTTGTTATCAAGGTTACACCTCATGGGCGAATAGTTGCCGGAGAAGAACCACCTTTGCAAGAAGAACCACGTTTTCAAGTAGAAGTACCTGATCAAGATACTGATCAAATTCTTCTTATTGATCCCGATAACCGTCAATACGAAGATCTTCCCGGAGATGTAACGGATGAAGAAGGCGAAGACGAGTTTGATGTGAGTGATGATTCTTCTGTTGATGTTGATGAAAATTCGAATGATTCTGAATGATGTAAAATGTGTACTAAATGTTGTGTTTCTTATGTAATGTATGTACCAAATGTTGTTTAATATAATTACTATTCATTTTGGTATTAAATTTTTTATTAAAAGTTTAGGGTTAAGAAAAATTGGTAAAAGAGGATGAATGTGTAAAAGAGAACAAGAAGAAGAAGAAGAAGAGATAGAGTTGTAAGATGAGTAACTTTGGGGTTTAGGGATTTGATTTTCGGGGTTTCAGACTTTCAATGTAAAGTTGTCGTAAAAAACGCGGGCCTGGTACTTTCCTCGTAATACAGTCGTATATTCGTCGTAAATCAGGACACGTAAATTCGTCGTAAAAAACGCTGGCCCGGTACTTTCGTCGTAAAACAAAGCCACGTAATTTCGTTGTAAAATATATGCGGGCCTGGTACTTTCGTCGTAAAACAAGGACACGTAATTTCGTCGTAAAAAAAACGCGGGCCTGGTTCTTTCGTCGTAACGTTACTTGGATTTTACGACGAAACCCAATTATCTATATAAACAACGACGCCGATAGCTTCTTCATTCGTCCCCAATTCCTCTCCAACTCGATGTAAGTCTCTCTCTTTTTTTTTGGTTTAGTTTAGTTTAGTTTAGGTTAGTTTAGGTAGTTAATTAGGTGGATAGTTTAGGTGGTTTAGCTTAGGGAATTAGTCTAAGTGATTAGTTTAGGTATTTATTTTAAGATAATTAAGATGATAACATTAATTTTTAATTATATTGTAGATCGATGACATTAATTTTTTAATTATATTTTAAGATAATTAAGATGATAATTAAGATGATAACATTATTTTAAGATAATTAAGATGATAACATTAATTAAGTGATTAGTGTATTATTCCGCCAATGAGATTCCCTATCAGATGCCTCTACCTCCTGCTCCAGCACCCCCTCCTCCTGCACATGATCCCTCTCCAGCTTATGATCATGAGCACCTTCATCCCGATTTGCAGGTACCTCCATCTGCACCGTACGCTACATTTACTGTGGAGGATCTTCTTCGCCAACCGGGCCGAGAGGGCTTAGAGATTCTTGATCCTGATCGACCGCGGGGTACTCTTTGGTAAGTTTTTTTTAAGTTATACATTTTTATTAGATATATTTTTAACAAATTGGTATAATTAATTTTCAGGTTTGGAACCAACAACGGTGTCAGCTGGAGTGTTTCTGACACAATAAAGGGCTATTTTCTCGAGCCCCATCCGAACTGGTCGATGACTCCAGATAACGTTAGGAGGACGTGGTTCAAATGTTTGCGGTAAATATTTTTAAAATTTTAATTAGTAAATAATACTACATTATTTAATTTATTTTAATATGGAGCAAAAAAAAATATTTTTTTAGCAAAAGCGGCACTGAAACATATCGATCACTGAAAAGGTGAAGGCGGGATTTGAAGCGAAGGCAAAACTCCGTCTTACCAACACCATCTAAGATTGAAAGAACAAGTGGGAATTCCACGGTTATAAGGCGAAGCCCATTGGGATCTCGAAGTATGTATCGGATGGCCTCATCGCCTTTTGGAGCCATCCTGACTTGATCAAGAAGTCCAACTCCTACTCTACATCTCGGAGAACGAAGGACAAAAATGGTAATGACCCCATGCTTCATAGAACCGGGCAAAAACCACTCGCCGGGATCCGTCTAGATGCTGTAAGTTTAACTTTAAATATTTAATTTAATTCTTTTAATTTATTTATTAACTAATTTTTTTTAAAAAATTAACTTTTTGTGTAGTACGAGAAGACCGGAGTTTTACCATCTTTGGGTGAACTATTCAAGATGACTCACGCCACATCAGACGGAGTTTTTGTTGATCCAACATCAGAGAAACTTTATAACGATGTGGCTGCTCGGGTTGAAGAACGGGAGACACAGTTAACCCAAGATGCTCCCGATGGATTACCGGTCAGGCTGACTACGGAAGAAGTCGACCGTATCTTCGAAGAGGTAAATTCTAATTAAAATAAATTTTAATTTAATTTATTTCTAATATAATATAATTAAATATTAAAATTGTATATATATATATATATATATATTTATTTATTTATTTATTTATTTTGGAAAAGTGGCTCCTAAGAAGAAGGGACGGGTCGTGGGAATAGGCTCGGTCAACGAAGTCCCAAGAGCGACTTCATCATACGTTTCGAGACGGGATGAGGAGAATTCGCAGATGCGGTCGCAAATGGAATCTCAGAAGGCTCTCTTGGATTCACTTGAAGATCTTCTTCATCTCTTTGCGGTGGGAAATCCGACTATGCTGCGATGCCACAACATCCAACGGGTCCGGAAGGTACCGGCCATGACTACTTCGACCCCAGTAATAATTAGTAGTTTTTTATTTTGTTTCGTTTTTGTAATATAAATTTAAGTATTATTTTATGACATTTATATTTATGGTTTTTTAGAACTATTAAAATTTTTAAATATTTCATTTTATATTTTATAAATTTTATTTTGAATATTATTATAAAATATATTTTGAAAATTAAATTCGTTGTAAAGCATTATTGGTATTTACATCGTCACCATGGTAATTCGTTGTAAAATTTTACAACGAATTTACGAAGCCGATACGTAAATTCGTCGTAAAGTTTTACAACTAATTTACGAGAGCGATACGTAAATTCGTAGTAAATACTATATCTGTTTAACAAGTACTTTACGACGAAGGGTAACGAGGACTTTATATCGAAGGGTAACGATGACTTTACGAGGAATCTTAAAGAGGCATTTACGACGAAATCTAACGAGCACTTTACGACGAATCTCTTTCTTCTCTTTTACGACGACAGGTGCTCCTCGTAAATTAACGTGGGATTTACGACGAATCTTTCATTACGACGGGCTTTTTACAACGATGCGTGTTTCCTTTTAAATTCGTCGTAATAGAGCTATTACGACGAATTTACAAGAAATATCATCCTCGTAAAAAAAATTGTTTTCTTGTAGTGAGTTTGATAGACCCCGAAGATGCTACGTGAGGAAGAAGCGTAGAGAGCAAGCAAGTGGTGATAACATGGAGGGAAGCGGTTAAGGAAATTAGAAGAGTTGACTCAGCTATTGGGGTATAAATAAGAGAATAGAAGTGTTACGGGTCTTTTATGCAATTTGAGATATTGTATCTTGGTCCTGGTAGTGTTTGGCTAGGCGGTTAGAGATTGTAAAACGTTTGTTGAAATCCATAATATACAAGATTGTTCTTATCAGTTGTTGTGGTGATGATGGGATATGGCGACGAGAATGACGAAAGAGACGTCGCAAATCAGAGAGTTAGAATCATCAATTTACGGAGCAAAAGAGCAACTACAACACTTAACCGGTGGTTTCAAAGTTCTTTCGGAAGCTTCTTCGATGGTGGAGAAGCGTTTAGACTCGATCGAGTCGCGTTACTAAACATGGCAAAATCAATGGAGAAGCTCACTTCGGCGATTCGCGGAAAGCTCAGATGTATTCACAACAACCTGGTTCCTCACAATATGCAGATCAGGTAACACCAATGAATCTGGGAACCAATTCGGAAGCTAATCCGCTAGGTTATCGAACTGTAGGAGCAGCTATGAGTAATAGAGATAATTTGTTACAAAAAGTGGAGATGATGTTGTTGGATGGAGCTAATCCTTATACGTGGATTATTCTTTCATACCGGTCAACATTCTATGCAAGCGAGAATGGATATAGTTTCGTTGAGTCTTGACGCTGATGAGTTGAGTTGGTACAATTACAAAGTAGAGCATCGTCTTCTTGACTGGTTTGATTTTAAGAAGAGGATGTTAGCAAGGTTTGCTGAGTCTTATGAGAAAACTCCAGGGAAGAAGTTGTTTTGCATTCGTCAGACTGAGATTATCAAAGAGTATGTTCGTGAGTTTCAAGAATTGGCAACCCAAGTCAAGGTGGAAGAAGCCAACTTCGAGTATATATTCTTTAATGGCCTTAAGAAGGAGTATAAGGAGGTGATCAAGATGAAGGAACCAGTAGGCCTTCCCAACTATATTGCGGCAGTTCTCATGATGGAGGATAGTGACTTTGTGAAGTTGTTAGGTGGGAAACCGAGTGAGAATAGATATGGGAAGCAGGGCAAGAGTGTTTCATTTCGAAATGCACCTATTAATCAAGCAACATGGAAAAACAAGTCTTCAAATGCTGATACGAATCAGCAAAATGAGAAACGAGTGGGGGGGGGGAGGGGGGCAGAACACAACAAGACAGAATGGTTCATCTCAGATTCCTTTTAAACTTTCTAAAGCTGAGTATGCAGAAAAAAAAAAAGCGAACTGAACTTGCAATACTTGCGATGAGAAATGTTCCAAGTCTCATCTGTGTAGAAACATAAGATTACATGTTATGGTGGTATCGAATGATGAGGATATGGAGGTCTATGATAAAGAGTTTCATGATACAGTGGAGGATATTAATGAGAGGGTAGCTGTAATAATGGAGTTTTCGTTATACTCTTTCTTTGGATGGTCTTCTCCGAAGACAACAAAGATGTGGGGTTGGATTGGGAAGACAAAGGTGTTAGTCATGATTGACAGTGGTGCAACTCATAACTTCATTTCACCAACCATTGTTTCGAGTGCCCAACTTAAACAAGAAGATGACACGAACTTGAGAAATAACGTGGGAACATGGATCATTGTAAATGGCTCGGGCGTTTGCAAGCAGGTCCCAATGAAGGTTCAAGGGATGAATTTGACAGAAAATTTCATTGTGTTGGAACCGGATGGTGTCGATGTTATACAGGGGGTACAGTGGCTGAGGATGTTAGGGAGATGTGAAGTTGATTGGGAGACACAAGAGTTAACCTACTGGAAGGAGAATCAACGGTTTACGTTGAAAGGTGATCAATCTTTACAACAGAGGACCGCGACATTTGATGTGCGGTATCAGTAATCTTTCAACTACAGAATGTTGGGGAGAAAGTAGAGGAGTCACAAAAGATTCCGTTGGTATTACATGGGTTGTTGGAGAATTACGAAGGAGTTTTAGCTGAACCAACTAAGCTACCTTCAAAATGAGATTATGAACATTCTATCAAGCTGGTACCTGGAACCAAACCTATTTGTATGAGGCCATACCGTTATCCTCATGCTCATATGGAAGCAATGGAGAATTTGGTTGATTAGATGCTGCAATCAGGAGTGATTCGGCCTAGTCAAAGTCCATATGCTAGTCATGTGTTGCTAGTAAAGAAGAAGGACAATTCTTGGAGGTTTTGTGTGGATTATAGGGGGGGTTAACAAAGCTACTATTCCGGACAAATTTCCCATACCGGTCATAGATCATCTATTGGATGAGTTGAATGGTTTTAGAGTATTTTCAAAGTTGGACCTTCGTTCTGGTTACCATCAGATACTTATGGAGGAAGCAGATATAGAGAAAACTACATTTAGAACACATGCGTGTCACTATGAGTTTTTGGTGATGACTTTTGGGTTATGTGACGCACCAACGACATTTCAAGCACTCATGAATGAGGTGTTTAGGCCATTTCTGCGACAGTTTGTGTTAGTTTTCTTTGATGAAATTTTGGTCTACAACAGATCATTGGAGGAACACATGGATCATCTTAAGAAAGTTGTGGAGTTATTAGTGTTACACTGTCTCTTTGAGAATAAGAATATGTGTTCATTTGGACAAGGAAGTGTGGATTATATTGGCTATGTTATCTCAGGTTAAGGAGTGGCAATAGATCCTACCAAGAAATCTGCTATCACTTAGTGGCCAGTTCCTAAAACCGTAAAGGAGCTTCGCAGTTTCTTTTTCTCACTGGTTATTACAAGCACTTTGTTACATCCTATGGTTTGCTTGCTCGTCCTCTGTCTGATATGTTAAAACGGGACAAATTTGAGTGGGGTGCTAAAGAACATGCTGTTTAACTTAAGAAACGAATGATAAGTTCTCTGGTTCTGGCTTTACCAAACTTTGAAGAACAGTTTGGGGTGGAATCAGATGCATCGGGTTATGGGCTTGGGGCAGTGTTAATGCAGAATCAAAGACCCATAGCTTATTTCAGTAAGGGTTTAACGGATAGAGAACACTAGAAGCCCGTCTATGAGAGAGAGCTAATGGCTATTGTGATGTCGGCTCAGAAATGGAAACATTATCTCTTGGGAAGAAGATTTAAGATATTCACAGATCAAAAGAGCTTGCCATTCCTTTTGGATCAACTAGACATTTCCATGGATTATCAAAATTGGCTGACAAAGTTGTTGGGATACGATTTTGAGATCATCTATAAGGCAAGAGTTGACAATGTGGTGGCTGATGGGTTGTCAAGGGTTGTTCCTGAGAAAAACATTTTCTGTATTGGAGTTGTTTGTGGCCTTAACAAAGTCTACTAATCTGCAGATGCAGGATGTATTTGATGAGATTGATGCAGATGACCAATTACAGAAGTTGTTAAAAGAAGTGTTGTTGGAGAAGTCGGAGAGACCGGGTTATATGGTTAAGAAGGGTCGTTTGTTTTACAAAGATAGGTTGGTTATACGCCGTTCTTCCAAATCTATTCCATTACTTTTGGAAAGTATCATAGTGGAGTGGTTGGTGGTCACTTAGGAGTTCTTAAGACGGTGAAGCGTATTCAACGTCTGTTTCATTGGGCAAACTTGAAACAAGACATTCAGAAGTTTGTTGCGGAGTGTAGAGTGTGCCAAACACACAAATCATCTACGCTTTCTCAAATTTGGGAAGAGCTGTCAATGGATTTTATTAGAGGGTTGCCTAAATCTAATGAAGTGGATGTGATATGTGTTGTGGTTGACCGGCTAAGCAAATATGCTCATTTTCTCACTTTGAAGCATCTGTATACCGTAGCTGATAAGTTTATCAAGGAAATTGTACGATTACATGGGTTTCCTTCCTCCATTATTTCATACCGTGATCGGGTTTTCTTAAGCGGTTTCTGGATAGGATGCTTTAAATTGGCTGGTACTAAGTTGAAGTTTTCAACAACTTACCATCCACAAATAGATGGACAAACTGAGGTTGTCAACAAGTGTCTTAGTCTTATTTGCGATGTTTTACCTCATCTCATCATAAGCAGTGGAGCACCTACTTATCTTGTGCTGAATTGTTGTATAATTCATCATTTCAAACATCATTAAAGGCTAGACCTTTTGAGTTGGTTTATGGTAGAAGTGTAAGACCCGATTCTGGTCCTTAGAATCCCAACCGAACCAAGCCTTACTTAACCTAAATTTTCTATGTTGATTCCGGTTTTAAGTTCAATAGTTCTTAAGTCAATTTCAATCACATGAGGTTCCAACAATCAGAGTTAGTAAACAAGCCTAATAAGGGGCAAACGAATTGTATAGATATAAATAAGAGTAATACAATCAGTCATGTGATCCGGTTTGCACAATAGGCTAAC
>JABAYD010004525.1:0-27111 GCA_014822095.1 Diplotaxis tenuifolia | reverse complement strand
CAACAAGATTGCTTGAACCTCCTCTGAAACAGAAACATTGACACTGCTTAACCCGGAAACTAACTTCAAGAAATCATCTATATTTTCATCTATTGACTTAGATTCTAGCATCTTAAACGTATAGAACTTATGTTGTAGATTCTAGCTGCCGTTGTATATTCTTCAAGTTTCCTCAGTACATGATCTCCCAAGTTCAAGATGATCATGTTCATGGCCTTCTCGGCCTTCTCTGACTTCTCCAGTTCGAGCTTCTTGATCCACTCTTTGAAGTCTTCCTCATCTTCATCTTTCTTCATTGAAACTTCAGATCCAGAAGTTGATGGAGCTTCGATTAAAGCCTCCTTCAATCCAAGAATCGATAGATGAGCCAACATACGCTTCTTCCACATCGAGAAATCCCCTTGACCGTCGAAACACGCGATTTTGATCTTCGCCATTGATTCCTTCATCGAAAGAACCTGGCTCTGATACCACTTGTTAGAAACCAATTCGCTTCTCTGTACTGAACCTTAAGTTCGTATCGATGAGATACGATTCACTCAAGATCAATCAAACCTCACACCTCTCTCAATCTCGTTTGCAACCAAGAATAAGAGAATAAGCAAGTAAAGATACAGAGATTTGTTTTCCCAGTTCGACCCTCCCTTGAGGCTATCTACGTCTGGGTGCTTGACGGCACAAGCAAACTCTTTCACTAAATCACTTCAAAAGATTGTACAAAGATGATAAGAAACTTGAACAACACACAAGCCCTAATCTTTCTTCTTCTCTCTTTCTCTGAAACTAGTGAATCTGTTTCTTCCTTCTCGTAATCATGATGAGCTCCCTTTCTCCTCGGATATATAGAGTAGACCGGTACAGATGATGAAGTCGACTCCAATAACTAACCGGTTATAACCACCTTCAGCTTGTACCAAGTATTAATGAACCAATCCGGTTTACTAATACTTTGTTATTGTTAAGTGTCACAAGTATCACAGAGTCAGCATGGGAACGGAGTTCTACGATTAGATTTTGGTCCAACCATCTCCAACATGCCGTATGACTAATCCCATGGCTGAGCCTGAGCCCGTACTATGGCAGATAAAGCTTAGTCCACCTAGATTTTAATTAGGCCTCGTCAACGAACTGGAGAGACTAGTTCAGTTCGCTTTATAAGGACCAGGCAACACAATTAACCGATAACACCGAGTTCCGAGCCATTGCTTCCCAAAATGCCTACCGTTTTTCATTATCAGTTTTTATAGTGAATATCCAAGTCAAGCGACATTGGATGAGAAAAATGGAAGTAAAATACGTACCATAGATATCATCGTACCAATGTGAACATGGGATCATAGTAAAATTTAGCGTGCGTAATTCTTCAAAGGGATAGAACAAAGAAAGATTTAGGGGAGGAATTGTGCTGGGTGCATATTTCATGAAGAGCCCGATCACACGACCACTAGTAATATCACAGTGGACTGTTTTCCACTGGCAACAGTCGCTGTTCATGTCAGTAGGCCAATCAGACCAAAAGTCGGAGTTGTTGAGATAGGCCTTGAGCTCCAACAAACCCTTCCTTTCCGTCTCGATGCAACATCTACAGACATGCATCTGCAATGATACTATCACCATCATTGCCATGATCCATGTCGCGCAAGAGAACCGCGGCAAAGAAAACATTAACATTTGAGGGAGAAAATGACTTTGCAGTTCGACGACTTAAGAACTCCAAGTTTAATGTCGTCAATGACTTTGTAAGAATATTGATGACATTTATTGTACGTGTTAGTTAATTATATCATTCTAAATGCCTATAAATATTATTCGCGTAACACTTTGATTTTTTATGGGGTACTGGTTCTATGATTACTCGTTACTGTTTTTTTTTTGACATTTAGAATGATTATTAGTTAAAGATCACGTTTTGTGATGGACGGTGAAGGATGACACACAGGTCAAAAGATGTTTGTCTTTTGTTAATAATTATGTCGTTTACATAACCCCAGAATTTTAAAAATATATATAATATATTCTCTCTATTTCAATATAAATGATGTTTTGGAGAGATTTGTTATTTCTTAATAGAAGATGTTTGCACAAACATAGATAATTTTAACTTTATTAAAGATTGTGTGGCCAATTTTATGTTTATTATATCTATTTATAATTAAAAATAGTTAGAAATAATACTTTAGTGATAATTTTTGTAAAGATAATTTACTTAATATTCACACAATGAAGTAAAACATCATGTAATATGAAACTGAGGAAGTAAATTAAAGTTAAAAAGATAATCTTATTTCAATTTAGCGAAAAAGAAATATGAAAGAGAAAAAAGGTTAATAATTGAGAATTCATTAAATGATTTATGTTGACGTGTTACTCACTAAAAAAACTCTTCAATTTATTATTCTAATTTGATTGACCGATGATTTTTTTAGTTTTGATATATTTATTTCAGTTTTAAAAACTAAATCAAGTACGAACATACATTAATAACCAAGCAAATTACAAATACCAATAATTTTTACCACAAATATGTATTTAAGAAAATTATGTAATCATTACTCGAATTTGTGTGATAAATTGTTCATGCATTTAATAAAATAAATATTTCACGAAAAAATAGAGATTTAAAAACTTTTTCGTGCATATCTAATAGATAATAATAAAATATAATTATTGTTAATAATTTATTACTTACTAGGTAATTTTCCCATGCTCATGCATAGGTATGAATATTTATAAAAGTACAATTTTACAATAATTGATTGATATTTAGTTTTAATTTTGAATCAAATTTCTATGTATAATTTATATTATTTTAGTTAGACATATGATTTTGGATATATTATAGCAGGTTTTATTATTTTTTGGATCAGTAGTCCATTTGGTTGTCAATTTGGTATATTGGATAATATCTATTTTCGAATTGACCTATAATATTTTTGTTCTAAATAATAAAATTTTGATTAATTTTCTTATTTTTATTTAGATTGGTTATTTCTTATATATGTAAATATATTATAGTTAGATTATGTACAACTTGATATATATTATACTTAAAATGCTATAAATAATACGCTGAAGTGTTTGATTCAAAATTACATAAATGAATATAACGAAATATTTTGAAGTATCATGCGTAAATATAAATTCTGAAAAGAGTTAAATTGCAATTGCTTAATATTGTATTTTTCTTTTTAATATGTTTTGAGTCATCCTATAATTTATATGTGTAAAAATAAATAGATTATTATTATTATAAAAGTATATATCTTTTTGTAGATAAATCTTTAATTAATTTGGATATAAGTTAGATTAGTCGAATAATTCATGTTGTGAGTATATTGAGTTAAATATATTTTAAAATTTAAACTGAAGTATAATTACTTTTTTATTTTAGTTAAATCAAATCAAATTAATTTTAATCATCGCTTAAATATACATGTATTTTCATAAAATTTATTAAATTATATGTTGATTTCTAAAAAATATCAGAAAATAAAGTGTAACTGATAAATTTTCTGATGTTCATAAACATATGTATTTTAATACTTTGAAAATATATTTTATATTATATAAAATACGTATTAAAGGGAATCTTATTATTTTGTGAACTTTTCGTTTTAATAAAATTGTATATATATATATATATATATATATTCGTTTTTAAATTTGTTTTAAAAACTTTATAATTGTTTTCTTTTTATTATATATTTATTTTGAAAAATTAAAAAAAATAAACTAAATAAAAAATATTAATAATATTTAAATGTAACAATTCATTGAGAGTATCTATGTAATCAACCATCGCGAGAGTTAATGTGAGCGCGACTTCTCAAATAATATTATAGAGATGTATTATATAGATAATAATATAAAAAATTATATATACTTCATTGTTACAAAATCATGTTATAGAAAATATATATATATATTTAAAAATATATACTTTTTTATTTTTTCAATGCACTTTTTATTGAGTAATTATGTTAAATTTCAAAAGTTAACAAAGTTAATTGTGGTTATTGAAATTATATTTTCTAAATAATATAAAAAATAGTTTAACCTAAATAATTTTTTTATACAAAATTTAATATGTTTTATTAATATGTGTGAAAATCTAAAGTATGTTTCTTGTTGAAATGGAGGAAGTATAACTGAAAGTAAAAAATAAAATTAATTTGTAGATAACAGAAATATTTAATATTTTCCAATAATAAATCTATAAAGTTATTATTTACTGTAAAAGCTGGTAAATTATTTCAACCTTTTAAATGAATTGTTTAAGAATTTTGTTTTAGATATCCTTGTATGTTATTATAGATAACTAAAAATAAAATACAGTTAGTAATTAGTAATTTTCATTAGTTGTGTATTGTATATAGATAATGTTATACAAAAATATGTACGTATAATTTAATTTAAAAGTAATTGCTAAACTAAGTTTAGATATCGAAAAATGAATTGAAGTTACATTTCATCAACAAACCTTTAAAAAACTATATCAATTGTAAAAATGGTTAAACTATTTTACACATTTAAATTATAATTTGTTTAAGAATTTTTTTTAGAACTTTCATTTGCATGTTATATAGATAACTAAATATAAAATAAAATTAGTAGCTAATAGTTTTTGTTGTTTGTATATCTTACAGATTAATGACATACGAAAATATGAATAATCATTTATACTTGATTTACAACCCATATCAATTATATATATGGATTATCTATTTGTTTTCATTTATCTATATCATTTTATTAAAATTATTCATAATGTTTTTAAACTTTATACTTGAAGAAATTATTTGGTTATATATATCAAAAAAATCAGCGTTCATGATTTACATGGTGAATTATAATCTAAGCCATATTAACCGATCAAATTAATTTGTGTATATATTATTTTTAGAAAATATGATGTCTAAAGGTAATTTAATATTAAATTAATTAAATTTAAAAATCAAAATTGCATCTATAGTTATTCTTAAATGACATTTGGTGCATACATTAAATATTTTTACTCTAGATACTGATAAAATAATAAAATACTACAAAATCATGTTTATATTTAAACTTTATAAAATAATAAGAATAAACAAAAAAACATTTATTTATAATATATATAACAGATAAAATTCCCATTTAATCAAAAAAATATAAACATATTATAATATGTCGAAAACATAACAAACATCATATTGTATCCCCTAAATTTAAAAAAAAAAAACAAATGATATCCCCGAATTTGTAGGCAACCACCTAATTTAAAACTAAAGAACATTTAAATTGGCTTTACATTCCATTTTTCATGTTCTATATGATTTCCGGATTCAAAATTTTCAGCTTTCTTAAAGTTTCGAAATAAATCAACCGCCTATGTTTCAATACGCGACGTTTAAAAAGGTTTATTTGTTCTAGATTAAATGATGGTTTTAATTTTAAAAGTTAAAATATATTTTAATCCGCGTTTTCAAATCGAGGGATAATTTTTCGACGAAAGTTTTATATAATCGCATTTTCTTTTTATTTAAATTAGGTTTGGCCAAACCAAAATAATAATAATCCAAAATGTAAGAAATAACATAATGGGTCATGTAGGCTGGTACGAAACATATCCAAACTTGAATTGTTATTAGTCAAACCCAAATGGAAACCCCAAAAAATCTGAAAATATATCTGAATTTCTAACTTAATCACAAATATAAATATTTGAAACATAAATATGTATTTCAAATATTCAAATCTATATTTATTTTGAAATGGTATCTAAAAATTCAATTATATATAAATAAGTATTTATTTATTATGTTTTGCTTTTAAATTTTGGATTTAACTTTGAATATATCCGAACTGAGCTATAATAACCCGAATCCCAACGATATATGGTTATTTTATGATTTTTAGAATATGATACAAAAGAGAACCAAATCTGATGTGTTATATTCTAATCTGATCCGGGCTTATATATGAATTTATTTTTATTTGTTATATTTATCAAAATTTATTTTATTATAATATATAATAAATGTTTTATTATAATATAAATTAATTATATGACGTTCAACCCGTTTCATACTTGATAATATTTATATTTTTGAGATAATCTGCAAGAAGCTGTAACTGTAAAATGATAATATATAATTCTAATATATAATTCAATATACCATATAATCAAATATTTTAAATCATATTTAAATATTCTAGTTTAGATATTATATTAAAATATAAATTATTCATCATTTTAAATATCTAGTTTTAATACTTTGCTTTAATAAACTGAAGTATGTTATAAACTGTATGAATTTATGTTATAATGTATATGCAATTTGCTTCATTTATAATTTATAAATTAGTTAGTAAATTATTTAATTTATTTGATATATATATTATTTAGTGTAATAATTAATTACGAATATTGATTATGTATATATAAATATTATAGAAATATTATTTCTTATTCTATAAATCAAACTGAATTAATAATTGTTTGTAATAAAATTAAATATTAATTACGATTTTTCATTATTTAAAATAAATATTAAAAACAATAAGTATCTATGCTCTAAATAAAAACACAAAAGATATTGTTAAAAGGCAATATTAGAAAAAAATACTTAATATATTTTGATATCTTATTTTGAAAATATTTAAATAACATGTTAAGATTGTGTGTTTATTTGATAATAACTAGGTTTGTTGTATGTAAATAAACATTAATTAAATGAAATGGTCCAACCAAGATTAATTGTAAGTAGATAAAACTTGTTTCTATTTTAATAGTACGGATATTAATTGTTTTATGTAGTATAGTCCTTTGTTGTTCTCAGTTCTATTTATTATTATTCAAGTTATATTTAAATAAATGTTTTTTTAAGAAAATATATGAAATGTTGTATTTCTTTGTTTGTATGATTATAACAAAAGGAAATAACTTGAAATAACATCAGCTCAAGTATATATCTATATATTTAATAGAGTTCTCTCCTTTTTTTGAAGCCACATCAGTCAATTAGAAACACCACAAACTGCACAAAAACGTATTTTTCAAAACTTATAAAAATATATTAACACAATATTAAATAGTACCAAAAATTTTTCCTAATAAAATATAATTTAAGCTCAAATAAATTATACTTTAAAATTAACATAATTATTTTAACATAATTTTACAGATAATAAATGAATAAATTTAGCAATACTAATTTTTGATATTTTAAATAATTTATATTATTTCATTAATCATTACATATATGTTATATTATTCAATATTTATTTTAATATCTATATATTGATTTGAAATAAATATTAAATTTATACGTAATTTCTAATTTAAATATGTGCAAATAAACAATAAAGAAAATGAAAATTCATTATAATATGATAGCATAAACACAAAATAGCATAACTTATTACGTTTACTAATTAATAAATTTATTTATGTTAAGATTTAAGTTTTCTATTTTAAGGAAATAATGACCAAAGTTAATTAAAACTAATAGCTTAATAATACTTTTAACATTACATATAAAAGTAAGGACATGTGTTCCATGAGACCATATTTATCCAACAAGTAGAATGTAAGGTACAAATATATTCGGCCTGGATTATCACCTCAACGGAGCTCCAAGAGCAATTTGAATTATTTAAAAATCTGACCTCATGAGGAAGTTATGCATTTTACAAACTGGAAGTTCTCCAACCTATCCAATTGTGAGTACAACTGATTGAGGTAAACTCCAGCCCAAATCGGAAGTGTTCCGCACCAAATCCAACTTCTGGATCCAATGAAATTATCTTAGTAATCCAACAAACCCAAGAACCGACGAAACGGCCACAGTAAACTCAAGTTATGACCCAAGTTCTAAAACAGGTCAAACTGGTTCTCAGCTTGCCTTCTTTGGAAACTTTATGGTTTAAGAGACTTCAATCCTATATTTGGCGACCAAGAGCATATCTACTACAAACAGAGTATCCTAAGGACATTCCAAAAGTCATTCCCAGCCACTGCAACAACTCATTCCTTATTGGTTTGACCACACATTGAACACCATCCAAGAACTAATAAGTAGGTGCCGAGGAAGCTCACAGACCATCAAAAGCGTTTAGATATTATTAGTGTCAAGGGTCCACATCGGTAGTTGGAGGGATCCTAAGCAATATATAACATAGATAGACCACTCCATTTATCACCAGTTGGTTTTAGGTTAGAAGCACATCTAACTTAACACGGTATCAGTGCCCGATCCATGCAAGTTCAACATGATCCATTATCAATCTGTGGCCAAAGTAGACTCATCGATCCTTACCTAAGCATTTCAAGATTGATGCTCAAAGAACCATCATCAACTCGAAGAGACGTATTAGGGACAATGTCCCACATCGGTAGTTGGAATGGATCATTAACAATATATAAGATAAATGACTCACTCCACTTATCATCAATTGATTTTAAATTGGAAGCCTAGAAAACTTAACATGGTATCAGAGAGGACTTAAATAATATACTAGAATTTTATCCGCGCTATAAAGGGGCGTGATTACATTTCATTTTTCAAAAAAAAACAAAAAAAACTGAAATTTGTAAATATTCTAAATATTATAATTTTTAGTGTGCATAATATCTACTGTTATCTTATTTTTGAAAAATGTTGTGTAACTATATTGTAATTGTTTTTTTATGAAAATGGATATTGTAATTGTTTTAATTATTGTTTACTTGAAATTTATAAAAGCCCATTTAATCTACAACAATTTATTTTATTTTTTAACAAAATAATCTAAAACAATTTCTAACAATGAAGGTACCTAGTTATGACTCATGGCTAACAGACCTAACTGGTTCAAACGTAGCGGTTGCGATTGCGGTTGCAGGAGTTTGCGGATGCGGGTGGTTGCAGTTTTTAGAGATTTGTACGACTGATACTACGGTTAGAAATTGGTGCGTTTGCGGGATACTTATGACTGGTTAACTACCGAATGTACAAGCGGTTAAATAATAAATTAACAGTATTTACAATTTATATAATTATAAAAAAATTAAAATCATATTTTATAATAAATATAAAGTTATATTGATAAAATTATACTAATCATTTTTTTAATTATAGAAATTATTTTTGTTTTGAAGTTCTATAATATAAATTAAAATATGATATATATACATTGGTAATTTTATTATTTTAATTTTAAAAATTAATTGAACATTTTATTTTTATATTTATATAATTTTTTGAAAAACAAATATATTTATTTTTACCCTCTTGCAATCGCCCGCAACCGAAAACGCTAGCTAAATCTAGTTTTTGGATTTTTAGAGGTTTAGAGCGTTTTGAACGATTCATAGCGTTTCTTGTTATTGTTACAAAACGCTACCAATCACTATCAACCGTAAAAACTGCGTTTGCGGGTGGTGGCGGCTAAACCAGTCATTATATCTTTCGAGAACTAAACAGCACAAACAGTTAGGTAGGTCCCTTTCATTGTATCTTTCGAGAACTCAAATAACTTTGACGTTTGGGATAGGATGTGTTATGCATTTCTAGCAGATTAATAAGCATGCCATTGTAGGAATACAACTTTTTTGTGTATCAATAATTTTGTAGGGTCACCTATACTATATAATTTAGTTACAATAGTTTAATTAATAGAGAATATCACTACAAGAAAACGTTTCAGTAACAACGAAACATTACGACGAAAAATAGTCTTCGTAATCTTACAAGTAAATTACATGGAGTTTACGACGAATATTGATTTCGTAGTAAAAACACGTAAACTTACGTAAAATATATTTTGTCGTAAAGCATATGTAAAATTACGACGAGAGAACGAGGAAAGAGAAATTCGTCGTAACTTACTTGTAAGTTTACGTGGCTTTTATGACGAAACGTGTTAAGGTTACTTTTCGAGAAAACGTTTATGGAGTGCGCTTCACCTAACTATATTCGTTGTAAAAACGATGTAAAACCTATGTTGTTTGGTTCCAAATGACAAGTAAAACTCTTCGTTGTAAAAACCATGAAAATTCGTTGTTACACCTTTACCTACGAAGCTCGAAAATTTCCTATATATAGGTCATTTGGATAACTCCTCTAAACACACAAACAAATAGAAAAAAGCATCAAAAAAATCGAAACATTCAAATCATAGTCACCGGAATGGTTTCTTATCAACTGCTCATAGCTTTTTCTCGAGTAGATAGCTCGAAGAAAGCTATGTGGGGTTGTTATGAACTGTTCTGTTGATTCTAAAAAAAAATTAAAACACATAATTTATAACTAAAGGGAGTGCACAGTCGCCTGAATAGTTCTTATCAATTCTGCATAACTTTTCCTCAATGAAATAGCTCGAGGATTTTCCTCGAGTAGATAGCTTGAGGAAAGCTATGGGGGGTGTTGATAAAAACTGTTTCAATGATCGAAACTCCTTTTTGTTTTTTTTTTAATATTAAAGTCATCGTAAATTCGTCGTAAATTTACGACAATATTACTTCAAAAGTGTCCACTTTATTTATCCGTTAGGGCTTTGAATATTTTCAAAGTTTTGTAGTAGTCTCGTCGTAAATTACAACGCATTTACGAAGAAAGGTCAGTTTCATCATAAAAGACATGTAAATTAACAACTGTTTTACGACGACGTCTAACTTTTTGGTAGGTGAAGACGTTTTTAAACTGTAGTTTAACTACCACAAGTGTTTTTGTAAATTTGTTGTAACAAAGAGGTAAATAAGTTGTAAAATCCTACTAATTAGTTTCCTCATAAATCACTTGTAAATGTTTTCACCTAACAAAGACGGAAAATCTCTATATATATCACCATTCTCATTTTAAATCTACACAAACGAAAAAAAAGAAAAAAGAATGTCTGGAGGTGAGAATATTTACGAATTACGGAATTGGATGTATATGCATAAAGATTCCGCCGGTAGAGTGACGAATGCATTTATTTCCGGGCTAGAGACATTCATGTACCAGACAGTTTGTACACCGCTCACCCAGGAAGGCGGTAAAATGTTATGTCCTTGTTTCAAGTGAAAAATACAAAGTGTTGACAGAGTGTTGGAACCATATAGTACACATAGTGTTGACACCACATTACTATATTTGGTTTCAACATGGAGACGGTTATGGTAGAAATGAAGCTAGTAGTAGTAATAGTAATTATTAGAATGCTGGTAATCAGGAACCAAATCATTTGCATAACGAAAATAGTTACCATCAGGAGGAACATATGGTAGATCATTATAGGGTTCACGACATGATTACTGATGCATTTTTAGAAACTACTGCAACAATAGCTGATGAAACTTGAAATCTCGAAGAACCTAATTTGGATGCAAAAAGATTTTATGAAATGTTAGATGCTGCAAATCAACCAATCTACATTGATTATAGAGAAGGTCTCTCTAAATTGTCTCTAGCAGCTAGGATGATGAATATTAAAATATATCATAATTTATCAGCGAATTGCATGGATACATGGGCCGAGTTGTTTAAAGATTACTTGCCAGAAGACAACGTGTCAACTGGATCTTATTATGAGATTCAGAAATTGGTTTATAGTCTTGGGTTGCCTTCGGAGATGATAGATGTTTGCATCGAGAACTGCATGATCTACTGGAGAGACGATGAGAATCTAGAAGAGTATCGATTCTGCAAGAAGTCATGATTCAAACCGCAAGATCGGGGGAGGAATAGGGTACCGTACCAAAGGATGTGGTACTTGTGAATTATAGACAGGTTGAAAAGATTATATCAATCGGAGAGAACTGCCGGAGCGATGAGGTGGCATGCTGAACATGTCGAGAGGGATGGTTAGATTGCTCATCCATCAGATGCAAGAGCTTGGAAACATTTTAACAAGGTACACCCCAATTTTTCCAATAATATTCAGAATGTTTATCTTGGATTATGCACAGACGGATTTTGTCCTTTTGGAATGTTTGGGAGACAATGTTCTTTGTGGCCAGTTATTCTTACGCCATACAACCTACCTTCAGAGATGTGCATGGAACAAGAATTTCTATTCTTGACAATATTAATTCCTGGTCCAAAATGTTTGCTAGATGTTTTTATTCAGCCATTGATACAAGAATTGAAGAACTTGTGATCAGAAGGGGTGAGGACGTATGATTGTTCTTTGAGAAACAATTTTACGATGCGAGCAGTTCTGCTATGGACGATTAATGACTTTCCTGGCTATGGGATGTTGTCTAGATGGACTAGAAATGGAAGGTTATCTTGTCCACATTGTCTTGGAACGACATATGCTTTTCACTTGAAGAATGGTAGGAAGAGTTGTTGGTTTGATTGTCATCGTCGATTTATTCCCCTTACCCATTCGTACCAAAGAAATAAGACATTGTTTAGGTACAAAAACCGGTTAGGAATGGTCCTCCTCCATATCTCACTGGTGAACAGATCTTAGCGCAAATTGATTACTACGAAGCTCAAGAAATTGTTCCGCGTGGAGCAAACTGGCATGTTCATGGAAATATGCCTGATGGGTATGGGGTCAGTCACAATTGGCATAAAAAGAGTATATTTTGGCAGCTACCTTATTGGAAGGATCTTCTTTTACCCCACAACCTCGATGTTATGCATATAGGGAATAACTTCTTTGACAACATCATGAATACAATACTGAACGTCCCAGGGAAGAAAAAAGATAACAAAAAGTCAAGGATGAACTTACATGATATATTCTCAAGAAGTAAGTTACATATCCAAAGTAATGGAAGTTTTCCAGTTCCTATCGTCCTATTATCATCAGCAGCGAAGACGAGTTTGTTTAACTGGGTTGCATCGCAAGTTAAGTTCCCAGATGGTTATGTTTCAAATCTCTCAAGGTGTGTTGAAAAAAGTCAAAAATTTTCAGGAATGAAAAGTCATGATTGTCATGTGTTTATGCAAAGACTCATGCCATTCGCTTTTGCTGAGCTGCTTCCATCTAATGTACATGAAGCACTTGCAGGTAATTTTGTTGATTAATTAATAATATATATACATATGTTATGAATTGTTATTAACTAGGTTATTTTTTCAATATATAGCCATTGGAGCATTCTTCCGAGTTCCGATACCTAAGCACACGTACATTCAAGGAAGAAATTATCAAACAACTTCATGAAAACATTTCGATCGTCATGTGCAACCTAGAGAAGATATTTCCTCCAGCATTTTTTGATGTTATGGAACATCTTGTTGTCCACCTCGCATACGAGGCACTGCTTCGTGGACCTATTCACAACGGATGGATGTACTCCTATGAGCACTCCATGAAACATTTGAAGGGGAAAGCAAAAAATCTTGCAAATGTGGAAAGTTCGATAATTGCTGGAAGTTTGACAGTAGAAACATCTCACTGCACATCATACTACTTTGCACCAACAGTTCGTACCAGAAAAAGAGTTCCTAGAAGATATGATGATGGTGTTGTCGTGCCCACGTATCCAATAGAATATGTTCCTGACATTTTCTGCCAAATTGGACGGTTTGGTGGTAGATTGAGAGAAATATGGTGGTCTAGTGACGAGGATAAGCATAGTGCGTACACTTATATTTTGCTCAACTGTGAGTATGCAGTGATGCGTTCATTTGAAAAGTAAATATTGATGTGTATTTTAATCTAATTATATGAAGTGATGTCAATTATATGAAGTGATATATATATACATTTGTTTGATTTGCAGGTCGTTTGTAATACAAGTTGAAGAAGCAATACCTGGAATATCCGTAACCGAAATGGAGCGACAGAAAGATCAACACTATGTCACGTGGTTAAAATCCCATGTAATATAGTTCACTCAAATATAAAGGAAATGGTGAACACTATAATATAAAATATTGACGTTATAATTTTCTGTAGGTTGAAGAAGACGATCTCTATTATCCCGCATGGTTTCACGATTTGGTCTGAGGTCCCATATCAAAAGGCACCACATCATCTATGTACTTTACACGAGTTTTTACCTTTCATACATACGACTATGAGAGGCACCGAGCGACCAGTAACTACGGAATATGTGTGAAGGGTGAAACTGATTTCTACGGAATCTTGGAGGAGATTATAGAAGTGGAATTCCCAGGGGTATTGAAGCTGAAATGTGTCATCTTCAAATGTGAATGGTTTGACCCAGTCGTCGACAGAGGTGTTCGATTGAACAAATTCGGTGTAGTTGCGGTCAACGGTGCACGAAGGTACATCAAACTTGAGTCTTTCATCTTAGCTTCCCAAGCCGAGCAAGTAAGCTTTATCCCATATCCTCGCCTTAGAAATTCGGGGATAACTTGATTAGTTGTTATCAAGATTACACCTCATGGACGAATAATTTCCGGAGAAGAACCACCTTTGCAAGTAGAAGTACCTGATCAAGAAACTGATCAAATCCTTCTTATTGATCCCGATAACCGTCAATACGAAGATCTTCCCGAAGATGTGACGGATGAAGCAAACGAAGACGAGTTTGATGTGAGTGATGATGATTCTGCAGATGTTGACTAGAATGCGGGCTTGGTACTTTCTTCGTAAATCAGACCACGTAAAGTCGTCGTAAAAAAGGCGGGCCTGGTACTTTTGTCGTAAAATGGGCCACGTAAAATCGTCGTAAAAATGCGGGCCTGGTACTTTCGTAGTAATGTTACGTAGAGTTTACGACTAAAACCAATTCTTTATAAAAACAACAACGCCGATGGCTTGTGCATTCGTCCCCAATTCCTCTCTCTCTCTCTCTCTCTCTCTCTCTCTGTCCCTCTCTCTCTCTCTTGATGTAAGTCTCTCTATCTCTCTTTTTTTTAATTTAGTTTAGGTAGTTAATTAGGTGGATAGTTTAGGTGGTTAGCTTAGGGAAATGATTAGTTTAGGTATTTATTTTAAGATAATTAAGATTATGACATTAATTTTTAATTATATTGTAGATGGCTCATATAATTAGACCACGTGTCCGTCCCACTTATGCTGAGATGTTTTGCGATGGTGTCGGGACATCTACTAGTACAGGACCGTTTTCTACCGGACCGTCGTCATCCGAGGCTGTACCTGACACTCAGGCGTATTATCCCGCCAATGAGATTACCTATCAGATGCCTCCACCTCCTACTCCAGCACCCCTTCTCCTGCACATGATCCCGCTCCAGCTCTTGGTGAGCATCTTCATCCAGATTTGCGGGTACCTCCATCTGCACCGTACGCTACATATACTGTGGAGGATATTCTTCGCCAACCGGGCCGAGAGGGTTTAGAAATTCTTGATCCTAATCGACCGCGGGGTACTTTTTGGTAGGTTTTTTTTTTAAGTTATACATTTTTATTAGATTTTTTTTCTAATAAATTAGTATAATTTTCAGGTTTGGAGCCAACAACCGTGTGAGCCGGAGTGTTTCAGACACGATAAAAGGCTATTTTCTCAGGTCCATCCGAACTGGACGATGACTCCAGATCACGTTAGGAGGACGTGGTTCAAAATGTTTGCGGTAAATATTTTTAAATTTTTGATTAGTAAATAATATTACATTATTTATTTTAATAAGGAGCAAAAAGAATTTTTTTAAGCAAAAGTAGCTATGGAACATATCGATCACCGAGAATGTGAAGGCGGGATTTGAAGAAAAGGCAAAACTCCGTCTTGCCAACACCGTCTCGGATTGGAAGGACAAGTGGGAATACCACGGTTATAAGGCGAAGCCCACCGGGATCTCGGCGCATGTATGGGATGGCCTCATCGCCTTTTGGAGCCATCCTGACTCGATCAAGAAGTCCAACTCCTGCTCTACATCTCGGAGAACGAAGGACAAAAACGGTAATGACCCCATGCTTCATAGAACCCGGCAAAAACCTCTTGTGGGATCCGTCTAGATGCTGTAAGTTTAATTTTAAATATTTAATTAATTTAATTCTTTTTAATTCATTTATTAACTAAATTTTTTTAAAAAAAATAAATTTTTTTGTGAAATACGAAAAGACCGGAGTTTTACCATCATTTGGTGAACTTTTTAAGATGACTCACACCACATCAGACGGAGTTTTTATTGATGCAGCATCGGAGAAACTCTATAGCGATGTGGCTGCTCGGGTTGAAGAACGGGAGACATAGTTAACCCAAGAGGCTCCGATAGATTACCGGTCAGGCTGACTACGAAAGAAGTCAACCGTATTTTTGAAGAGGTAATTAATTTTAAAATAAATTTAATTTATTTAGATTTTTTAATACAATATAATTAAATATTAAAAATGTATATATATTTATTTATTTTATTTTTTTGGTAAAGGTGGCTCCTAGGAAGAAGGGACGGGCCGTGGGAATAGGTTCGGTCAACGAAGTCCCAAGAGCAGCTTCATCATACGTTTCGAGACAGGATGAGGATACTTCTCAGATGCGGTCTCAAATGGATTCATCAGAAGGCTCGCTTGGATTCACTTGAAGATCTCCTTCACCACTTTGCGGTGGGGAATCTGATTATGTTGCGAGCGCTGAATGAGAGACGAGCAGCTCTCGGTATGCCACAACATCCGACGGGTCTGGAAGGCACCGGCCATGACTACTTCGACCCCAGTAATCAGTAGTTTTTTTATTTTTTTTTGGTTTTTGTAATATAAATTTAAATATTTATGACTTTTATATTATGCTTTTTTAAACAATTAAATTATTTATATTTCGTTTTATAATTTATAAATTTTATTTTGAATATTATATTATCAGTATAAATAATATGAAATATATAAATATTTTATAAATTATATTATGAGAAGTAAAGTCGTTGTAAAACATTACATGAAATTTACATCGACCGACATGGTAATTCGTCGTAAACTTTTACAACGAATTTATGACGATGATACGTAAATTCTTCGTAACATTTACATATATTTAACGAGTACTTTACTACGAAAAGTTACGAATACTTTACGATGAAAGGTTACGAGGACTTTACGACGAAGGGATGACTTTACGACGAAGGTTGACGAGGTCTTTACGATGAATACTAAATCTTTTGCTTCTCTTTTACGACGACACATCTCTCTCGTAAAGTAACAAGGTATTTACGACGAATATTTCATTACGATAAACTTTTTACAACGAAACGTGATTCCTTATCAATTCGTCGTAACACCTCTATTACGACGAATTTACAAGGAATATCGTCCTCATAAAAAATTGTTTTCTTGTAGTGTATTCTACATTTCTAAAACGGAACATTAACATTAACTGATTAGATAAATTCCCTAGAGTGTTTTTAGGAAATGTGGTTGTTTAGTTTAAATAAATAATCAATATAATTTTAAATTAAGTGGTAGTGGCGTGGTACTGTAATTATAAAAGAAACTAAGGGCAAAATTCCTCGTTACAATGCCATATCACTACCACTATGAGGGATTAGAGCATCTGCATTGAAGGTTCAGAGGAGGGGTTCACACAGTTTTCTAGAAAAAAAAATATTAAAATAAGGAATAGTGATGAACATGTCTCTTGCAGGCTCTCTGCGGTGAACCCCTCTCTCCTGAGGTTCACCACGTGGCGGCCCGAGATTGGTCGAGGTTTTTTTTTTTTTTAAAAAAAAGAAAATCAAAAAGAAAAAGAAAAAAAAATAATAATAAAAAATTAAAAAGATGAACCCCAAGAGGGGTTCATTGATGTGGATGGTCTTATGCATAAGTGACGTCATAGAGATTAACAAGGGCAATATTATCTTTCGGAGTCTTTTCCCCTTGATCTTGCACATTTAGTTTTGAGTAACTTGGCTTCCTTTCTAGTCATTAGACCATTGTACTATTCGTAGGGTCAAGCCTTTATAAAGACACCTTTTATTGAATCAAAAACGAGTTAATCTTTATGAAGCTCTTAAGCTTTGTTCTCTATCGTTTTTCTAAGTACTTTGATGGATTCCATCGTTTAGTGGACGTCTAGGTCTCTGTCTTCGTATTGATTCGCTTAGGTTTAGGCTTCTGGTTTTATCAAAAGGCTACTTCCGCAACTCTTTGTGGCGACAATCGACTTATTCAAGCTTGACAGCTCTTTGGTGCTTGTAAGGAAAATCTAACAAATTTTAAGGAGGAAATAATAATGAACTTTAATTAAGCTCATTAGATCTCAAAACATACAACATCGCAAAATACTTTTAATCACAACAATACATTGATGATCACAATAATTAACAAAGGAAAAAGAAAATTGACAACAGAAAAAGAAAAACATAAATATAACAGAATAAAAGAGACTGGCTTATGAACATAATCTCAAGTCAGTCTGTCCTTTAACTTCAACCCCACCATTGATGCACAGCAACACCTTCATCTCTAAGTTTGCCATATAGAGCCAAACACTCCCAATAAGCCCTACCACTCTTACTCTGCATCTTCCTTCCCATCACCCCTACACCCTTTGGCTTGCACTCCAAGAAAAGCTCATCCACCATCTTTATCGACTTAGTCCTCATCATCTCCTCCACCACTTCAGCCTCTGCCTTCATCACCACGTATTCCTCCTCCTTCACATTCTCTTTCACCCACTCCGTTATCCCCATATTCTCAGACTCCATGCTCATCTCATCGTTCACTGTCTGAATCTTGTACATCTCAAACTTCAGCTTCCTCGTTGGGTAATTTTCAACAAACCATTCTGTTCCGCTGCTTCCTTTTCCATTCCCCACATCGATAAAAACCCGCCTCGAGTAGCTCTCGAGGTCCAAGGTATCTCCCATGAGGTCCGGGAGGTACCTTGTACGTTTCAAGTAGGTTCTTGATTTTCTTGAAGCTGCTCTTGGTGGTTCAAGGAGAACATCTTCAAGCTTACTCAAAGCTTTTTTCTTAGCCTCTTCGTCCGTGATACCGAGGAGCTTCCTCCCGGTGGCGCGGCCTATGCTCAGTTTTTGCTCTGTTTCCTCTGTTTTCCTCATGGCCATTACCGTGTAGTCATTGCTCCTCAAGTAGACTATCTCGTAGTTTAAATCTTTCAAGAAACTTGGAGGAATTTCATGAAGGTTGAGCTGAACGGTGAGGATGCCGCCGACTTTGAGAGTCCGGTCTAGAAACTCAACAGACTCAATATGACGAGAATGTGCAAAGGCGAAATCAAATGACTCGCTTGGGACCTTGCTCTGCCTCTCCTCGTCGCTTGCAGATACAAAAACCACCTCTGTGGTTTTGGTAATTGTTTGAGAGTATGAAGCAGCAGTGACCTCATCAACATCTCCTTGGAGAAGGAGTGCTTTGTCTCCAAGTTTAAAGAGACCTTCCTTCTCTAAGTCATTAAGAAGCAAAGGCAATAGCTTATGATGATCAGAAACGGTTGCATCAGTTTCATGCTTAACTAGATTCAACCAAGTAAATGACAGAAACAACAAAGCCAAAAGAGTTGATCTCATAAAGAGACTCAAGTGAAAGTCTTGGACAGTAACAAACACCATTTGTTTGTTTTTTTGTTATGTCTTAAAAAGCTGAGACAAAGGGAGCTGTGCCCCAAAAGTGAAGTTGATAGCTAATAGGAAAAAAAGAGAAGTGAAGAGAAAAAGCTAAAAAGAATTCTTATAAGAATAGAAAAGAAGAAAAGAAGAGAGAAGAGAGGGTTAAGAGAAAAGGCGAGACTAGCGGTTGCAGAACCTAGCGGCTGTGTGATTCCCACCGGTAAGAGAAACGCGGCTACTCTTTAAATTAGACCAAAGGGACATCAACTGCCTAATCCTCTCTATCTCCATTGCGGTTAAAACCTATTTCTTACTCTCAATCTGCTATTTCATCATTAAGACACACAATATATATGTTTTTTTTTTGTCTGGTAATCAATGAATCCTCAGATGTTGCTTTACATTCTTTAGAATAAACTCAAGAAAGCAACATATGGGATGAAAAAGAGAGAGAGAGAGCAGGAAAAGTTTTTTTTGTTGAATTGATCCTGGAGAGTTCTTGAGGCCTAAGTTTCTTTTTTTTTGTCCTGCAAGAGGTGAGAGAGAGTTAGATTGAAGATATAAAGGGGTTTTCTGTTTTGTTTAAGCCTTTGTTTACGCCATGCCTCTATCTATTTTAAGATAATTGATTAGGGGTGATAACTTGTTGTGAAAGTAACCTCACAACCCTCCTTTATTAGGATGTCCACATCAGTGCTAACACATTCCAGTTCTTAACTGTTTTGACTTTGTTTTAGCCTTTTAGGTATAAGGAAACTATATCATTTCTAGGGAAGTAGGATTATTACTCTTTGACCAACAAAACAACGGATTAATTTCTTTTCTTTTTTTTCGACGTCGGCTAATCTATTACTCAAGCTTGAGATTGGTCTGGAAATCCATACCGGAATAGAACAACCAACAAAAACAAGATCACGATAAAAAGACCTAGCAGTTCTAGCTAACGAATCTGAGATAGCGTTTTGTATCCTGGGGACATAGTGTAACTTGAATTCTGGAAAGCATATCTGCAGGATCTTGAGTTTTTCCCGCTCAGTCGAGAAGGTTGGCCAATTCTGAAGACTCCTTAGCATCGCTATCATCTCCTTACAATCCGTCCCAAAGTTCATGTATCTCCATTGTCCACCGCAGTGCTTCCAGCTCCGAATATAAAGCCGATTCCAGACGAACACAATTTCGTAAACCCATGAGTTGAATCCTCCCTGAACTATCTTTCCAACGGATTAATTTTTTTAATTCAGTTTTTTCGTCACTTATATAGAAACATGTAAACATCCCTGCTAAAATAGATATCAAGTTCCCTTTGACATATATATGATCCCTAACCGATGCCTTTATGTTTGCCATCTAAAACTAAAATACGGCATGATTGCAAATCTGGATTGAATTAGCAAACTTTTAGCTAAGAAAAAGTTTATTTGTCATATAAAACTACGTGTTTCGCCCGCACATGAGGGCATAATCGTCTTATTAATACTTACGAATATGTTTAGTATGTTTTAAACATTATAATAAATTATTCTCTCTATTTTTAATCAATTTAATTTTCTTCGATTTTTGATCTTTTTATCTCGGTTTATGTCTTTTTAACACAACAGAAAGATATAAAATTGTGAGACAATATAAAATCACAATTACATATCAAAATATTCCACATAAGTCAAAAGGAACTTTTTTTAAACAAATCAAGATAATGATACTATTCATTGGTTTATTTGTTAAATATAAACATAGACTTATCTTAATATTTCATAAATTTTATTATTATAGTTAATATATGGTTAATTATATAATGATAAATCTAATTATTCAGTAAAAATTATCTACTTTAACCGCTTTAGAAACTAAACCATTAAACACATGTTCATAACATAACATGATTACATAGGCAACTCTCTAAACTTAATATCAAAGCATAATTTTCTTATAAATTAAATAGTAATAAAATATACAAGTGAAATAATTACCATTAAATAATTTAAAATACCTAAATTATATTTCCTGACTGCATGTAATAAAACTGATTTGCTTCTTAGTATTTCAAACTCAACGAAAGAAAGAAAAAATATAGAACTCCAACTAAACAAAAAAATATCGAAAGTACATAAATATAGATATAAAAAACCCATAAAAGATTTAGAGCTAAATAGAGAAATAACCTTTGATGTTGTTGATATAACACTTCATGCAAGCAAGTCCAACCCATTCTATTATTTGAGAAAAAAATTGTATGACTTGCACAAATTCATTGAAATCACTAAAAAAAGAACGTTCACATCAACATGAACGTGATGAAGAGAACGCAAACAATTGAAACAACCAGGACGCACTACACCTATAGGATGAAAGGAAAACCATAACCAAACCAACTTGTAATGAATGAGAAAAATGTAAATTTGTCATGGTTCTAATTCTAATTAGAAAGTTTAAAATAGTTATATTATTTAAATTAATATATTAATGATTCAAGCTAAAAACTAATAAAAACATGACATATAAGTAGAATTAGCTAAAATCATGGAGAAAATAACAATTCAAGATACGAACCAATAAAAACATGATATATAAGCAAAATTAGCTAAAATTAAGCAAAATTACTTATTTAAATTAATAAATTAAAGTTTCAAGCTAAAAACTAATAAAACATGATATATAAGTAGAATTAACTAAAATTATGGAGAAGGTGATAATTTAAACTAAGAACCAATAAAAACATGACATATAAGCAATGTTAATTAAAATCATGGAGAAGTTGACAACTAAGCAAAATCACTTTATAAATAATAATATAGATTGAGTGAGTGTCCGGGTTTGGTTTTGTCTGTTCAGGTTTCTAGTTTTCAAGCCTAGAGATTTGAATTTTATTTAAATATTTATAAATTTCGATTTGATTTCGGTACAGATTATTATGGATTCAGTTAAGATTCAAATACTCATTTAAATTATGTAAATAAGTCCAAAAACATACTTTAAATTCTAAAAATCTAAAATAAAAATAATATACAACATAAAAATTTAAATTTAATAATGTAAGATCAAATACCTAAACCAACATAAAATTTGATTTGATTTGGATATTTGTGTGGAAAACCTATATGTATTTCAGACATTTCTAGTGTTTTAAGAATTCTGGCTATCTTTTAGATTTTATTTCTGGCTACTTTAGATAATTTTGGATATGTTCAAATATTTTATATGTTTATTAAAACTAAAATAATTTTGGAGCTAAAACACCGTTGCATTTGTAATCACATATCGACTAAACAACAAAAAGACTTTATGAATGCCATTAATCAATTAGTGACTGAATGAGCCATATTAGAACTTTATACCTGGATCCAGCGTAACTGAAAGGCTCAGTGATATATATTGACATTTATTCCTTGACAAATGGGTCAAAACAACAACAACAAAGTAGGATTCAATTCATGACACCTTTAACAAAAATCTACCAACATAAATTTGTCCCCGTGCTCTTCATGCTTCGTGCGAGAGTTCACCACCAAAATCAGTGCGTATGAGTTCAACGTCTTCAGCACTGATGCAAATCAAAGGTGGGGAGAGTCCGAGAGACTGGGCTTATGTTTTTACTGCGTTTTGTGACATAGTCCAAATGAAAACACCTATTGATTTGGAACCTGTTTATTTGACGTGGACTTCCCAATTTAACACAAGCGCATAAGGCGTATCCGGTTTGATGTTCGAATATTAAATGAGATATTAAATTATGGTATTGATCCTTTGTATTTGAATCACAAAACCGCGAGAATGAAAACATCGGGGGTAAAAGTAAATATGATAAACGTATTGGGGACAATTTTTAAATAACAAAATAAAGTGAAAAAGGCCTAAGATAAAAGGGCCGAAAGCATAAAAAGGCCGAGGTCAAAAAGAGAAAGCCTTTGGTTTTCCTTTTTCCAGAACTAAAATTTCTCTCTTCTCGAGAGTCAATCGATACTTTCTCTAATAATCTCCCATCATCAACGATAAGAGACGACAGATAGGCAACAGAGTTTTTATTACAGATTCCAACCCCAACCAACGACCTTCTTCTCCTTTTCTTTGTACGGACCAAATCCTCCGATTCGGATCCCATTCTCAATCCTCGATTTCTCCGACTGGTTAGGTTTGTTTTCTTTTATTTTTTTTTGTTTGGAAATAAGAATCGATTATCGGGAAATGGAAGACGAATCTTTAATCTATCCATCATTATAATTTCTAGATTTTACTTACTTTTTGTGGATTATCGATTCTATTTGCCTTTGATTGATTGTTTGACTGCTAGAAAATGATTTTTTTTGTATTGATTTAGGTAATTAAGACAGCTTGTAATCACTTTAATGTATCTGAAAACAAAGTGTGTATCTGAAAAACCTAGCGTTATGAGACAGCAACTTAATGAGCTGGTCTTATCTGATTATTTTCGGTGTGCTGTAATGTCAGCTTTTTATTTCCCAAAAAAAAAAATAAATTGTGGAGAATTCATGTAATGCTGTTTTAAGCTTTTTTTTTTCTCTGCATTGAACAATTAATGTTATGAGCCTTTTTTGTTATGTTTCTGTTATAACCTTAAAAAGGAACATGCTTTGTGTAGTTGATTCAATGGTTTTAAATAGTCAGATCTGATTTTAAAGAAGGCTTTTGTGTTTATAGTGTTGTTAGGGCAGAGAAATGGCTAGCTCCAAGGGATCATCACAAAGTGTTAAAGAATTGACGTACCCTGGCAAAAACGCTTTGCTCCCTCCAAAGATTCCGTTTCCAAGCGTATCTGCACCATACTCCGAGTATATCCCGCTTAGTTCAAGACACAATCACAAACTTAGCGATGAGAAACCACACCACCACCATCACCAGAGGACTTCCTCCGAGAGCGATTTGTTAGAAGAGCCACCCTTGTGGCTTGATGATCTTCTCAACGAGCCAGAGAGCCCTGTTCGCAAATGCGGTCATCGCCGTTCGTCTAGTGACTCTTACGCTTACCTCGACATGGCTAATGCTAAAAACATAAGCTTGACTCTCCAAAACGATTTCAGTTACAGGAATACAGGTTCCTCTTCCCCCTCTCAAAGAGGAGGGGTTCCTGAGCTTGATTGGAACCAAAATGCTCAGGGGGCTGCTGCCTTCTACTCTGATTCTAATTTTCTAAATCAGACGAATCATCGGCAGAGGGATTCTTTGGTGGTACCTGGTGGTGGTCGTCCTTCTTGGCTACCTTTCACTCGGGAGAGTGTTGGTGGAAAACACATGGGAGGAGCGTCATCGTATATGCCTCAAGAAGCAACAGAGACAAAGAACTACAACAAATCTCTTTCTCATGAGTCTAAAAAGTTCTCTCCTGAGGGGAAAAACTCAAATACTCAGCCTGGGGCTTGTGATGCTGACAATACAAGACGTGCCAAACAGTATGTCATCTCTTTACTTCTTCTTGATTGGTTCTTATTAATGACTAGTGATATTGTCATAACATGGTTAACTGTTGCTTCCTGCAGGCAATTTGCACAACGATCACGGGTCCGTAAGCTTCAGTACATATCTGAACTAGAAAGGACTGTACAAGCATTACAGGTAAAGTTGTAATAACAATTTTTAGATAGATTAATTAGATTACAGTTTTGGAGAGGACTAAAGTGTGTTTTCCTTTGGTAACTATAGGCAGAAGGTTCAAAAGTTTCAGCTGATCTTGATTTTCTCAATCAGAGGAATCTTATTCTGAGTATGGAAAATAAAGCTCTTAAGCAGCGGCTAGAAAGTATAGCTCAGGAGAAGCTGATCAAGCAAAGTAAGTTTCCTAATCGGATTATGAGCTTTAAGGATTATCTAGTTATCTAGTTATTACACAACTCATGAGTTCTTTATTCTCCAGTGGAACAAGAGCTGTTGGAAAAGGAGATTGGAAGACTACGATCTCTGTATCAGCAGCAACAACAACAACAAACTCAACAACCATCAGGGAGTCACAAACGTTCCACTAGCAAAGATCTTGACTCTCAGTTCTCGAGTCTTTCCCTGAACAGCAAGGATTCCAACTCTGTATCTGTACCGAGTCAATTTCACTTTTAGTCTGTCAATCTCTCCCTC
Organism: Diplotaxis tenuifolia; assembly: GCA_014822095.1. Taxonomy (NCBI): domain Eukaryota; kingdom Viridiplantae; phylum Streptophyta; class Magnoliopsida; order Brassicales; family Brassicaceae; genus Diplotaxis; species Diplotaxis tenuifolia. Next base: position 1,642 of record JABAYD010004525.1, on the reverse strand, counting down.
TCTACCCACTGGTTCCATTAGATCTTAAGGGCCTGAGTGTTTCAACAAGGTCAGGGCGTAATCTACTGTCTCGTAAAACTCCCTCACCGCAGCGTTTTAACTGGTGATCATAAGTTTCTCCAATTCCTGAAAAATTATATTATTTCCAGCAGATGGCTTACCTGAGGTGGTTTTGTTCGAAGATCAGACACCTGGACGTTATTTTATCTGGTGATTGTTGTAGCGACTTGTGATATGGGACGAATGTATCGAACCCTGACAAAGTAGTAACTGAGCTGTGGGGTTGTACTATGATAAGTACTATTTGTTTGTTTGTATTTCATGTTACTGGTAATGTTGCATCCCCTTCGAGTGAATGCTTCATGTAAAGTTGATGACATTCTCTGTTGTAAGCCTTCTTTTCAAGTGTTGAGATATTTGTTTGCTTCAGAATTTGCTTAGGTAGTTTTATGTACATCTTGCTTCTTTCACTATTCTTGGTCTAGAATTTGAAACATAAAATTGGATTATAGAATATTGTATTCATTTGCTTTTTACTTAAAATAATTTATTTTATTTTAAATATTTATTTATTTTATTATTTTCACTATTTGACAAATTTATAATATCTATTATAATTTTCTGAAATAGTAATCTCAAACAGAACATTTTTAATTGATTTTTATTACTGCTCTTTTTAATGTTGATAAAGAAGTAGCAAAAGTGTCCATGTATTTTTTTTTTTTAAATGTCCATGGAGTAAAAAATGCCTAAACATGTAAATATTAGCTTAGAATACCTTTTGTTGTAATCAACTCTTTTGATAAATGAGTAGTCTTATTTTATTTTAAACATGAAAATGAGTAGTCTTATTATATAAAACTAAAATATCAAAGAAAAAGGTGATATGGAGATACGGAGGTGGGTTGGAATGAGCTGTCCCCACCTGCAAAAATACGCACGCTTCACTGTCTAAGGCTCCGAATGGTGACTGCAGTTTGAGCGGTGCGGGAAAAGCGGTTTAACTGTAGAACGGTTTTTACAGTTATAAAAATGTATAGATATATGTATATGCAAAGATTTTTGTTACTGTTAAGTGCGGTGCGGGGCAGGACGGTTTGTAACATTCAGAGCCTTAGTCCTAGGTATTTTTGGGCTCAAAAGAAAATTAAAATTAGATTTTAATCTAAGAACTTTTGCCAAAAATCCCAAATAAAATATTTTGTTTCTTGGTCCTTCGTGACAGGTGGCAGGCGGAGAGTGGAGAAGGAGAGTGGAGAAGCAATGTTTGTTTGTTTTAATTTGTAATGTTTGTAATTTCTTTGGGCCCAAAAGAAAATAAAAACTGAATAAAATGTTTGTTTGTTTTAATTTGCAATGTTTCTAATCTTTTTATTTTTATTTTGGCAATTTTGTAATTTTATTATGTTTAAACTTTTAATGTTATATATTTTATTATTATAAAATTATCTTTTATATGACATTAATCTATATTATTAATTGAGGAACATCCTTATATTGTACCTCCATTAGTCTTTGGAATATTACTTAAAATGCCACTGGACCTACTTTTAAAAAAATTGATTATTTTATAACGGTAACTAATTTATTTTAACTCTAACCACAACCCGTTCTATTACTTTATACTACCAAGCAATTATTA
>JABAYD010004524.1:0-22721 GCA_014822095.1 Diplotaxis tenuifolia | reverse complement strand
AAATGAAATGGTATTAACCATCATTGTCTTGGCAAGATCCTCGGACTAAAGAATATGATTTAAGACGTCCAAAGAATGTGATCAAATGATACAAAAGCTAGCAGAACTAGATGCCAGACACATTGACCCGAAAATGACCAAAGTCATACCAGCTTAGCACCAAAACGAAATTGATGTCCTAGAGAGACACATCCTGTCTTTGGTTTCCCTTTTACCACATTGGGTTTTAGGTTTTCAAGGAAAGGTTTTAATGAGGCAACATAAGCATACTACGAGCTCTAGACGGTTCTGGCATCCAAGGGAGAGTGTTATGAATATCATGTTTGTGGATGTCCAGCAATCAAGCCCAATCTATTAGAATATAGTCTAGAGTCTAGGCTCATTTATGGTCCACCATGTATTAGGCCCATTAGGGTTTATGATCGATGTAATCCTATATAAGAAACCCTCTTGTTCATTAATGAATAACACGAAATTCCTTTTCTTTCACAACAAAAGATTAATTGTTTCATTCATTTTCATTCTCCAGATACTTCTCTTTCTTAAAAAAAATTCACACAACAATGGTTTAAATTGTAAAAAAGGTAATTAGGTCGGAGAATAGTCAGTTCAGTTTGATATTAAGATAGTAACATAAAACTTTAACTTTAGTTGCAGAATGCAAGTTTCATTTTTACTTCCAAGTTCCAACCATTTATATATATATATATATATAAATAAAAGATGTTTCAAAAAAAAAAAATATATATATATATATAAGAAGTACATGCTTCTATAACTGCTCTTCGGTTTTATATATATATATATAAAAGAAGTTCAATTTGACAAAACGTTATTGACACTATGACCCTGTATAAAAAGGAAAGACGCACCCCAACCCTGTTGACTGAATAGAAGTGTCTGGCGGTCTCCACCTCGTCCTTCAACGGAGAGCAACCACGGTGCACCTATGAGCCACCAGAGTAGCGGAGCTCTCATTGGGTTTAGTCGCACCAAAACCCATATGATTTTACGCCGAAAATGGAGACATACCACTAATCAATCGCCAGATCTTGAGTTTCAGTGCAAAGATGACACTATAATAAAGTAACATAAAAATTAAAAAGAAATAACATATACGAAAAATTGTGTAATTACTAGAGTGTGTAACATTTTTTTAAAATGACTAGAATATTTAGATACCTAAGTAAATGACAATAATGACCTTGGTTAATTAATTTCTTAATTAAAAATATTTTAATTTATAAATTCACATCACTAATTAAGAATTGATGTATAGCATTTTTACATGTTTTAGCTATTATTTTTAGTCATTTAAGTGTTTAAAAGTTGCATTTAGGTGTCATTAGGTGTTGCATTTGTAAAGATTATATAAACATGGTGTTAGAGTGCTCAATCTAAAGTTATGGAGCTAAATAGAGGACAAAAGTGCACAAAATAGAAGTTATGGGGCCAAAGTCGAAGAGAAAGGAGAAGAAACACAGTTTACCAACAGCACTGAAGTGTCCACTTCAGAAACTGTTCTACGGCACTTTGTTGTTGTAGGAAAATCTGCGAAATTACTTAAAGTCCTGAAGTGACTACTTCATGAAAGCTGCATCTCTCACTTTGATGCTCTAGGGAAGCTGTTTTGTTTGGGCCTTTGTATTTCGAAGCCCATTATTGTTTTTGCCTATAAGTATGTTGTTAAGGGTGATGAAAAACCCTAAGCTACCCCAGCCACCTTTTGTTGTGTTCTCTTGTTCTTAAACTTAAACTCTTGTTCTTTCTTGCAGGGTCGTGCCTGACATTTGACAACCTAGAAGCGGAAAAAAAATTTGGCCCCATAACTTAATATAAAAATTAAAAAAAAAAAAAAAAAAACAGCTGACCAGACAGTTCGAACCTAGGGTGCTAGGAATGAAACTCACTTACCAATCGTTTAACCATCTCGGCTAGGTAATTTTTTGGAAAATTGGCCCCAAAATGGTTTTTAAAACTTGTTGGCCCCAAGCACATGCTTGGTCAGCCTATATTCAGGCACGCCCCTGCTTTCTTGTATTAATCTAGTACTTATCTTGTGTTTATCTATTCTACACTTCTCTAAACATGTTTCTCCACGGATTGGTGACAGATTCTAGGGTTTCTGTGGCTTATAGTGAGTAGGTTTTTAGAGCTTTTGGGTTGGTAGATTATAGTGAAAGATGGATGATTTATGATGTTTAAGACTGGATTAACATTGTTTCTTACAAATGAGATGTGCTTAATGCTAGGGTAGACTTGATCTCTCTATTTCTAGATCTTGGATTATGTCATCCCCGAGAGGTGTTCGATGAATCTGAATGTCTCATATTGTGTTTTGCTGCTTGACCGACGAGAGTCGCTGTATTAAGGGCACTTCGACTATTAGGACTTGTTTGAATGCATGCTTGAGTGTAGTCGACCGACGAGAGTTGATGTACTGATGGATGACTAGCATATATAGGAGCTTCTATCACGAGAGTGGATTAGCTTATTATTGTGTTCTTAGGTCAAAAAAACTTGTTAGTCGATGATGTCTGATATCTAAATCTAAGTCGATCATCTTTGATCAATTACCATACCCAAGAGCTTGTTTTTATTAGTGTTTCATCTATTAGTAGTTATTAGTTGTCTTTCTATTCCATTAGTTTAGAAATCACTTGACCTCCCTGTTTGCTTAAATTAAGGAGAGTTGTGTATTTTTAATGTTACCAATCACTAGTTCTCTGTGGATTCGATCCTAAAGTACTGCTTCGATATACCATTTGATTGTGGTAGCGTGCACATTAGGTTAATTGGCATGTGATAAAACACAGAACATCAATTTGGCACCGTTGCCGGGGAACTAGTTGATTTGTCACTAGGACTTCAATCTTTCTTGAGACTAAGCTTTATTTTCTTGCTTTGTTTTGCTTTTGTACATCTACTAACTTTCTATTCTAGATTTTTTGTTTATAGTGATGGCTGCAAGCCACTTTACTTGGCCACAAGAAGAGGAAGACACACTTGAAGATCACACTGATGATGATGAGCCATATATAGAAGAGCCATTTGATGAAAGTATACTCACACCAGAACAAAGTGTAAAGGTGGTTATGAGCTTTGCAAAGAGAACCCGATGTTGACAAGGGAGGACATGGCAGTGAGGCTTAGGTTATATCTTATGTCACATCGGACAACACTAGAAGGAAGAGAGCTCACAAGTATTGATATAAGGATGGCTCACCAGCTCAAAGAGGTATTTTATTGGGTTCCACCATCACAACTAGAAGGTATATCCAATATCACTTTTGAAGTTCATGATTTTGAGGATAATTGCATGCCTTGTATTGAAGATATTACCTATAATTTGAATCCTCATGTTTTCATCAACGAATGTCTTGATCTGATGTGTGAAACTGAAAAACTAGATGACTTGAGAGTTGAAAAGTTTGCTAGGGATTATCATGAAGTATGTTTTGGCATGAATTGTCTTTGTGCTTCATTTAAGCTTTAATCAGACTTTTTTATGCTTGAGAATTCTGGACCTCTTCGTGAACTAGCCGACTTGGGAGATGAACTTGATGTAAACAAAATCTTGCATGAGATAGATAACCTCCAATTCGAAAAGAACCATGAGAATAAGAATTCTATTTGATTGATGGTGATAAAGTAGACTACTTTGTGAAAATATCTTTTGAACCAGTAGTTGATTTTGTATTTCCATCATATGCATTTGATTCTCATGACCATCTGAACCTCAAAGAGCATTGCATAACTCATGATACATCTATAATGAAGCTCTTTGAAGAAAAAACTGTCTATTTTCTATGGACAGTAGTGTGCTCCTTTACACATTTTGATTCTTATTCTTGCAGGAGAAGGACCAAAGGTGCATTGGCTCACCCTTTCGATTCTTATGACTAGCAAGCACACAAAGTCTATGAGACTCAAAACAACCACGCTTGGGAGGCAGTCCCTCGTTATCTTTTGTACATACATCTGTCTTTTATTTTATTTTCTTATGTTTGTTTTGCAGCCACATTAGGTTAATTTTCAAATTTTTCAAAAAGCAAAAACAATCATATAGCTCATTTTCTATCATTTGCACACTAGGATTGAGTAGGGCATGTAGGATTGCATTCATTTTCAATGAGGATTGCGAGTTTGTACGAGTTCACTTTTAAGATTGAGATCAATGCCCTCTGAAGTAGTTGTTGGTTGCTTTACCTTTCTTTCATATCAGAGATACTTTTACTTGAAGAAACCTACCTTTGGCGAAACTCACATTATCTTGAAGAAAATCTAAGACTATTAAAGTTAAAATGAATCTATTATTCTTGCTTAGAGGTTTGAAATGCATTCTCATGGCTTAAGCTTGGGTTTTCTTTTCCAATTCTGCCAATCTTATGCTAACCCGAGCATTTTTTTTTTCCCACCATTTAGCCCAAACCCTCATTTTATTCTATCATAGTTTTGCTGAGTGAGGTCTTTTCTGATAGCTTTTAACATGTGCAAAATCTTGGGAGTATTGGGAACGACAATGGTTGTTTCTCATTACAGCTAGCTATTAGAACTCATTATGGTTAGCATTTAGGATTGAGAGTTGGCTGGGAGAGATTTTAGAGTCTAAAATTGTTGGGGGTAAAAGAAAGAAAAATGAAATGGAGAGTGTTGAAAGAAAAGAAAAGATGCTATGGGTTAAGTGAAAAAGAAAAAGCTCTAAGTTTTAGAAAATAAATTATCCCCTTAATTCATAGAAAAGAAAAAAAATGTAAAAAGTGGGGAAAAAAAGAAAAACAAAAGAGCCATTGTGAAAAATAATTCCCTAGTATACTAGCACAAAAGAAGACATTTTATTGGGTGGGTGAAAATAAAGAAAGATCTTTGGGTTTGAGTGAAAGATTAAAAGTTTTACATTGAGAAAAAACGGTAGAACTTGCATATATCTTAGAATTGGGTAGGACAATGAGAATCAATTGTTGTATGCATGAATTATTCCCTTTCTTAGATAAATTTTGTGTAATTTCAAGAGCTCATTGTTTGAGAGAAAGTCACCAAAACCATGAACCACCCGCAAAAGCCTTTAACCTCAACCATATGAGGATGATCGATACTCCCTTTGCAAGACTGCACTTAATACTTAAATGAATGTAGGGAGTTGCTTTGAGTTAATTGCTTGAGTTCTATTTGATTTCGGTTTCTAGAGTAAAGTTAGAGTTGTGATGTCAATGATAAATCATATTGATGATTGTTTAGGTGATGCAACTTATAACTACTTTGAAGGACATTGCGTTGAATCTTAACCATGAACTCGGGACTCTAAATCCTCCATTATAAACCTCTTTCCCTTGCTCTTCTTGAAAGTTTACTTGAGGACAAGTAAAGAAGTAAGTTTGGGGAAGTTCATGTATAGCATTTTTACATGTTTTTAGCTATTGTTTTTAGTCATTTGAGTGTCTAAAACTTTCATTTAGGTGTCGTTAGGTGTTGCATTTGTAAATATTGCATAAACAGGGTGTTGGAGTGCTCAATCTAAATTTATGGAGCTAAATAGAGGACAAAAGTGCACAAAATGGAAGTTATGGGGCCAAAGTCGAAGAGGAATGAGAAGAAACACAGTTTCACCAAGAGCATTGAAGTACCCACTTCAGAAACTGGTCTTCAGCACTTTAGTTGTAGGAAAATTTGCGAAATTACCTAGAGCCCTGAAGTAACTACTTCATGAAAGCTGAATCTCTCACTTTGATGCTCTAGGAAAGCTGTTTTGTTTGGGCCTTTGTATTTCGAAGCCCATTATGTTATTGCCTATAAATATGTTGTTAAGGGTGATGAAAACCCTAAGCTACCTCATCCGCCTTTTGTTGTGTTCTCTAGTTCTTAGACTTAAAATCGTGTTCTTTCTTGTATTAGTCTAGTACTTATCGTGTGTCTATCTATTCTACTATTCTCTAAACATGATTCCCCAAGGATTGGTGACAGATTCTAGGGTTTCGCTTATAGTGAGTAAGTTTTTAGAGCTTTTGGGTTGGTAGATTAGAGTGAAAGATGGATGATTTATGATGTTTAAGACTATATTAACATTGTTTCTTACAAATGAGATGTGCTTAATGCTAGGGTAGATTTGATCTCTCTATTTCTAGATCTTGGATTATTTCATCCCCGAGAGGTGTTCGATGAAATGTCTGAATGTCTCATATTGTGTTTTGATGCTTGACCGACGAGAGTCGCTGCATTAAGGGCACTTCGACTATTAGTACTTGTTTGAATGCATGCTTGAATGTATTCGACCTACGAGAGTTGATGTATTGATGCATGACTAGCATAAGAGCTCATATCACGAGAGTGGATTAGTGTATTATTGTGTTCCTAGGTTAAAGAAACTTGTTAGTCGATGATGTCCGATATCTAAATCTAAGTCGATCATCTTTGATCAATTACCATACCCAAGAGCTTGTCTTTATTAGTGTTTCATCTATTAGTAGTTATTAGTTGTCTTTCTATTCCATTTGTTTAGAAATCACTTCACCTCCATGTTTGCTTAGATTAAGGAGATTTGTGTATTCTTAATGTTATCAATCACTAGTTCTCTGTGGATTCGATCCTAAAGTGCTTCATCGATATACCATTTGATTTTGGTAGCGTGCACATTAGGTTAATTGGTCTGTGATAAAACGCAGAACATCAAGAATACACATCAGCAAAACCGAAATCAAACCGTCTCCTTTCTCTCGTTCTACATATAAATTAAAAAAAACAAAGAACAATAATCGTCTCGAAGAAGGAACCAAAAAGATACTCCACTCTCAGAAAACCTCGTCGGCATTGTGTTTACTTCGTCTTCCTCAAACTAATTCTTTGTCGTTGATACTGTGTCATCTCCGATATCGTCTTCCCCGAAATCATCGCCTCAATCGTTTTTACGAAATCATCTTCGCCTCTTTTTTATATACGAGTTCGTCTTTTCCGGTATGATGTCGCGACGTTATATATTGGGCTTTGGTTGAGTTTGTGGGTCAGTTATATATTAGATTTCATCTGAGTTATATATTTTGTTGCGACTTAGATAGGGTTATATTGCGGCTGTGATCTGGGTATGTTGAGGGTTTTGTTGCGTCTGAGTTAGGGTTTTGTTACTACTGAGTTAGGGTTATGTTATGACTGAGTGATTGCTATGTTATGGTTGAGTCATCGCTAGGCCGTGACTAAGTTAATGTTATATTGTGGCTGAGATACTGGTATTGTGTGGTTGAGTTATTCTTGTGTTGTGACTGAGTTTTTTTTATTATGTTGGGGAATTATTATTATGTTATGGCTTTATTATTGTTAGGTTGTGACTGATTTATTGTTGGGTTATATGATCAGATGGATGTTGCTGAAGTTAACTCACGGGATTACCCGCCAAAACTTTATTCTGAAGGGTATTTTAATCTAGAAGGTAAAGATATTAATCACAATTTTTGTCCAGGATATTTTCCCATGTTAGAGAAACAATAGGACATTATGTGTGGGAAGAACTGGTGAACTCTCCAATTGATGAGGCTATCAGGTTTAGCTTGCTCGAGTTTGGTGAGATCACTAGGTTAAACACAGGTCCATTGCCAACAGAAAGTTTTAAAGCTAATCAATACAAAGAGTTTTGGGAGGACTTGAAGGTATCGTTTGGGATGGAACCCAAGTTCGATGAACTGAAGACATCATTAGAGTTATGTCTGCTTTGGACTTTTGAAAAGTATAAGTGGTTGGGGCTGCTACTTCTTCAAGCCATGGGAGTCTATTATTTGCATCACAATTCAAGGATACCCTTTGAAAGTGCAATAAGGGTATTCAACGATGAAGCCATGAGGTCGTATCCATGGGGTCGGAGTGCATACGAAGTTCTTGTTGACTCTATAAAAAGGTTGGCTCCAGAAGGAGGGTCATACACAATAAGCGGCAAGAAGGACGCGTTATTTTGAGTGTGAATCCATTACCTGCTTTGGTGAGAGTTTTGGGGGAGTGGTCAATAAGGAAGTCGTTCCGCTTTTGCGATGGCGTGAAAAACGTACACGTGCAAGTTTTGATAAATTGTTGTCTGCCGAAATCAAATAGCATGGCGAAGTAATGTTTAGCGCTGAGTATTGTTTTTTTATGGCTGGTTTATTATATTTGGTGGCTCAGTTATGCGTACATTTATGGTTGAGTTATATTATAACCTGGTGTTGCAGGTGTGTGTGAGGAGAATGGTTTTGAAGGACTCAATTGAAGAGATGTTTCTGGAATGGCCGGTGAACCTAATGACCCACAACTCGTTAGCTTGATAACACACATACATGCAGTTATATTTGTGAAAGGTTTTTGGGAAGTGCAAGGGAAGGGGAATGGGAAGAAGAAGAAAATGAAGGGTGGCGATTCGGCAGAAGCTGATCCACCCACTAAGAAGCCGAATAAAATTAAGACACACAATAAAGATTCTGCAACGGAAAAGGGTTCTAGCGAGGAGGAAGGTATCAAAGATTTGGAGAACAAAGCAACCCTGAGCTCCATTGCGAGTACTCTGGCGAATATGTCCAAAAGATTTGAGCAGACTGACTCACAGTTTAACGCTTACGAGTTAGACCGGGACAAACCATTGATGGACCAGAAGACCATTGATGTAATGGGGTAACAACTTTGTTGGAGGAGCGTCTGAAAGATATGGGGGCAGGGAAAATTTCCGAAAATAATGATAAACTCTCAACAGTTAGTTAAGATCAATCTTTATCGTTGGCATCACCCAAGCAAAATATGAAGTAGAAGTCTGTCTTAAGTCCAACGTCAGCTCTGGTAATCAGATTCCTGGTACACAGACTCCTGGTAAACAGACTTCAGGTAAACAGACTCCTGGCAGACCGAAAAAGAATTATAAGGAGACATGGGTGAAAAGGACTTTGGTTTTGGAATTGGGTAGTACTGCTAAAGATCTTGATTTCATATTTGTTTCTCCTGCAATGGCTGCTAAGAATGCTAAGGTTCAAGCCTATGTACTTCGAAGGCGTACCGTGAAGGATGAGGATGCTGCTAATAAGAAAAAAGCAGTGCATGCAGAGATTGCGTTGAAGAAGAAGGAGAAAAGCTTAGTTAAAGAGGAAAACACAGACTGAGTTAAAGAAGCAAAAACAGGCTAAGCTAAAGATACAAAAAGAGGCTGCGTCAAAGAAGCATACAGTGACTCCACCGCGTGCCAATGTAATAAGCGTCAAGGTTAAAAAAAATGTGCAGCGGACACTAATTGTGCTGAAGTGACCGAAGAGAACGAATTTGCGCCAGAGTCTGATATAGAGGTTCAGGATCTGATTAGATCAGCCATAGTAAAGGAATATCGGGAGAAAATGTTCAGTTAAGTTCAAAAGGGTTTCCATTGATGAAAGTTTATTCACCACATGTTTTTCAGTACGAGACAATGGAACTACGTGCATGAGGAAAAACGTTGAGCCTTCATCAGCAATATATAACCCTCTAGCACTTGTTGATCCAGCGCTATTGGAAAAAATTATGCAACACATTAAGGCAGCTCCACCCAAACCAGCCCCACCATCAGGTTTGCAAGTACACATATCAACTGATCACGAGAGTGACTTCTATAGAATACTCATCCATGAACGACCGTGGCCGGACAGTGAATATGGATGGGTGTTTGATAATGTAAGTCTTTATTACGGCTGAGATATGTAGTCTATTAAAACTGAGTTATATATTATATTACGACTGATTTATATATTTGATTACGGCTAACTTGCAGCATATCGCTGCGTATATTAACGTCCTAATAAAAAGGTCCATGCGAGATCCCACTCCATTCTGGTTGAAGCGGATTGCCTTCCTTGACATTTGGTTTGTAAATTATTGGGTTCATGATTATAGGCAGTTCAAGATAAAACCTAATATAATCACGTTCAGAGGCTATGATTATGAAGAGCTAGTAAACGGTAAGTGTCCCAGCCATAATCAAACAAACTTGAAGTGGTATGAAGATGTGGATCACTTGTACGGATGTCTTCAAACCGGCGGAAATCACTGGGTGGCGTTTCACGTGGATCTGAAGAAAGAGAAGATTGATTGCTATGATCCAATCTTTGGAGAGGTAACACCCGAAAGTGAGCAGAGAATGCTAGAAGAATTTAAACCGCTAACGGATATGCTTCCCGTGATGTTGAGTGAACTCATTCCTGCCACTCTTCGAGCCCCTAGTAAGAAGAAGTTCACAACCCAGATTGGCGATTGTGTAGTGTATTCGTTGAAGTTTGTGGAGTGTCTAGCACTTGGTGTAACCTTTGATGGGATAAAGATAAAAATATTCAAAGTTTACGGATGAAGATGGCAGCAGAGATCCTCGATGAAGAAGGAAATACTATGGCTGGATCGCTACAATAACTCAGTCGTATCGCTTTTTATATTTTGTACTTGACTTAGGTTATTAAGTATTTGAATTTCGCTAATTTATCTCAGTCTTATCTTACGTAACCCATCATTTACGTTATTATAACGCAGACATACCCTAAATGTAAGAAACATACCCTAATATTGTAAAATGTAATGGAAATACCTATAAAATTGATGTTGAAGCTCTTAGCAGTATGAACTGAATATATAATCAACTAAATGATTAAAATCGTTCATGATCTTGAGGTATTTGTTGTTCTACATCGTAGGGCTAAATCCTTCCGCAAGGCATAAACTTGCTCCTCAAATTTATCTTCTTGCTTTTTCTCCACAGTATTAACCTGCTCATCAAGTTTATCTTCTTTCTTTTTCTCCACTGTATAAACTTGGTCGTCAAGTTTATCCCACACAAGCTCAGCATCTTGCATTCATATGGTCTGCACACCTCTGTATGCCTCCTAGTGCATTCTCTAACGCACATTGCATCAACAACTACTTCAGTGACTTTGTCAAGACATAAACCCTCAAGTTTAGCTACAACATCATGCATCCACATGGTCTCTACAACTTTGCATGCCTCATGTATTAACTACTACTACATCCAACATCAATGAATTCATCGCCTAGTTAGTCACGGAAGACTATTGACATCTACAAGCTCCGGCTTGCATCTTCACTCCCCCTTTTAGTGTGTGCCATTAAGCACAATATCCTTCTGGTTCAACAACCATGTTTCCTTATCTTGAAACTTCCATGATATAAAGGACTTTCTCTCCACGAGATTTACACTATCTACATCTTCTATAATAGATAATGCTTTTCTCCACCACAAGATATACACTATCTACATCAAGACGTCGATCACCATGTTTTTCCCCCACGAGATGTGCACTTGGACCAGAATGTCACCACTTCTCCCCTTGTTTGATTGCATACTAAGCTAAAACAGATGCTTAGATGTCAAGACTTACATCACAATCACACTCATTGTTCCTTCATGCATAATCACGATACAGCTCCTGCTGCAGCAGAATGGATTACAAGTACTACATCATGTTTTGACGCATTCGTCAAACTACTTCTCAAACAACTCCTTGTCTTGGGTCTTGGGTCCTTAGACCTGGGTTTCTTCCCCTCTGATATAATGAGGGTAGGCTCATCCCACCCAGTCTCTACAGCTGTCCATGCACCCTCATTGATTCCTCAAATAATTAGCTTCATGCGCGCTTTTCAATGACCATACATGCCATCCTTAAACATGATTGTCTTCTGCATAAAACAACAGTGTCAATCTTCACCTCCACCTTCAAGATTCCACCAGTAACTTAGGTGGCCCACTCTGATACTAATTGTAAGTGCAAAGATGACATCACAATAAAGTAACACAAAAGATAAATAAAAAACAATGATTAAAAGCAAACACATATGCTTTATTAGAAACTAGGTTAAAATACGCGCCTTGCGCGGAATGAACATTGTATATAATTACTTTTAGTATTGTATATTTTCAGATATTATAAAATAATAAATATAGAAATAAATTAAAAATTCTGTAATTATTATATATAGAATTAAATTGGTGCAAACTCATAAATAAATATTATTAACCCAAACAATTATTTTTCTATTTTATATGGTATATAATTAAATTTCAATGATATTAACATATGTATATATTATTTTAAATATCAATATATATTAAATGATATTTTTTGTTCATATTATTTTTTGGTCATTTGTATCATTTTTATAACAAAAACTTTAAATCATTGATAACAAAACTTTCATTATGAAATTTTTATTAGTTTTAATAATTTATATATATATATTTAAAAAAACAACTTTCATTATGGAATGTTTAATAGTTTTAATAATTTATATATTTTTAATAATTTAATATTTTAAATATTAAATTTTCATTAATTTTTCACAGATTTTATCAAAATAATTGTTCAAAGAAAATATTTATTTATTTTATATGATATATAGTTTAACTTAAACAATATTAATATATATATATATATATTATTTTAATATCTTAATAGTTATTAATATTAAATGAAATGTGATACTTATATGATTTTGTAATTATTTGTTTTTTCATATGAAACAGTTCAGCAAAAACTTCAATGTGAAGTTTTTAACAATTTTAGTAATTTATAATCGTTTTTAAAAATTCAAAATATAACATATACGGAAAAAAAAAATCTAATTTTTTTCCTATATGGTTAATGTGATAGATTAATTTGTTTTAATATTTTAAAATTAAAAAAAATAATAATGGATATACTATTTTTGTTAAATCTTTATTATTCAAAATTATTAATTTTCATATATACCTTATTCATATTAGGCAATTCTGGAATTTTATTTAAGGAAAGAAGAAAGTATATTAATAACTAAGTTATTGTTAACTTAATAAAAGGTTTATTATATATTTTATATGTACCAACATAATTCTCTAAGCATTTCGAGAATCATTGTGGTTATGACACATGGATATCTCAAATATTGTAATGTTTATTAAATAATATATAGGGGATGATTTAACAATATATTACAAGAATTTGTTTAATCAGATTTTACATGCCTTGTGTTAACACTCTAACACACGCTACTGAAAGATTACTAATCTATCCAAATTTGTCTCCCCATTGTCGGTACTTTAGCGTCTGCTTCAGCACGACTGAACACTTTAAAGAAATTTTTACTTTTCCTCTATTATAATAGCTTTAGTGTCTTGTGGAATACAAACAACCTCATATCTATTTTATAGTGAATTCGACCTTTCCAAAACCCTTGTCTAGAGAACCGTGGTTATGGACAGCTTTAATATTAGTAAATACACTTTTCTCTTTTAGAATTTTATTTATTCTTCAAAACATAAATTTGTTATTTAAATTTATATATTTACTTTTTTCAAGATATAAATTTACTCCTTAAATTTATCTTATGTCAGCTCAGCCTCTTGCATTTATATGATTTCCACCGATCCACATGCCCATGGTGGATTTTCTGATGCACATTACATCAAAAACTCAAAGATATAAATCCTCAAGTTTATCTTTTTTGCAGCTATAATATTTTGCATATACATGGTCTCTCTACCATTCTGCATATTTTTTTATTAACGAACACTGCACCCAATATGAGTGACTTCATCGTATAGTGTGGATGAAGGTTGAGTGAAAAGCAGATCTAGCACGTGGTTTGAGTGCACTGCTCTATAAAATCTAGTTTTAGAAATTAATAAATCTCCAAAACGGAAAAAAATATTAAAATATCGTATATCATCACAAAATAACAGTTGCATGACTCTTAACATTTTGCGTTATAATAACAAAGTCAAACCAAAGGCTTTAACCGGGCAATTGTCACGATACATTATGCTATTTTAGGATACAGACTTTAAAAATAAAAATAATCAAAATAGATATTAAAAATAAAAATAATCAAAACAGATTTAAATATTTTCTAAAAAGAAGTAAATAATACATTTATATCTAAGGTTAATTAATCTTATACATTTTTTTTAGAGTTGAGAAATACAATTTTGGAATAGAATTTGAAATTTTTAAAAAATTAAAAAAAAAGGAAATTTGGGCGTATAACCATAGTAAATAGAAAAAATAGGTAAGTAAGCATAGTAAGCTTTTGGTTATGGTACAATGCGTACTGTTTATATTAATCTCAATTTTATCCTCTTCTTTACGCGTGATAAATCAACGCTTCGCACATTACGATTGTTTCACCTAATCCATACAATCCTACATGTAGTACAGTGTGATTGGATTCCCTACGTTTGAATTCATGTTCTATTGTTGCGTTTATTCGGATGTATAAGCCACGTATATGCGGTTTGGTTTTCCAATATCTTGAGTACATGGTCTAATGTTTCCTCTTAACATAACGTAACTTTGTCACTCTAATTAAGTGTGTGTATCGTATCATTTCTGATCTGTAATACATGTTCGATAAGTTTGGATGTGCCAAAAAATATTCTATACTACGTTATATATAAAATAATATAGTTTCTTAGAATTTGTGTGTTTGCACGTTTCCTTTTGGATCCTAAACCATAAATCTAAACATTTATATTGATATTAGAGTTAGAAGGTCTAGGGGTTGAAGGTGTAGGGTTAGGGTTTAGGGTTTATAGTTTAGCGGTTATGGTTTATGGTTTATGGTTTGTGTTTTTGTCTTGGGTTTAGATTTAGGGTTTACTGTTTGGGTTTAGGGTTTATGGTTTGGATTTGGGGTTTAGGGTTTAGGTTTTACGGGTTTGGGTTTAGGGTTTATGGTTTGGGTTTAGTTTTATTGTTTGGGTTTATGGTTTGTATTGTTCTTGTCGGTTTGGGTTTAAGGTTTACAGTTAGGGTTTAGGGTTTATGGTTTGGGTTTAGGGTTTATGGTTTGGTTTATTGTTTAGAGCTTAGGGTTTATGGTGTTGGTTTAGGGTTTATGGTTTGTGTTTAGGGTTTAGAGTTTGGGTTTAGGGTTTATTGTTTAATGGTTATGGGTTATGGTTTATCGTTTGTGTTTTTGGTTTGAGTTTGGGTTTATGGTTTATGGTTTGAGTTTAGGATTTATGGTTTGGGTTTAGAGTTTTTGGTTTAGGGTTTAGGGTTTACGGTTTGGGTTTAGGGTTTCTGGTTTGTTTAGAGTTTAGGTTTAGGGTTTACGATTTAGGTTTAGGGTTTACGATTTGGGTTTAGGATTTATGGTTTGGGTTTAGGGTTTACGGTTTGGGTTTATGGTTTGGGTTTCGGGTTTAGAGTTTAGGGTTTAGGGTTTATGTCTTGGGTTTATTGTTTGTGTTTTTGGTTTGTGTTTGGGTTTAGGGTTTACGGTTTGGGTTTAGAGTATAGAGTTTAGAGCTTACGGTTTGGGTTTAGGGTTTATGGTTTGAGTCTAGGATTTATTGTTTGGGTTTTTGGTTTGAATTCATGTTATATTGTTGCGTTTAGTCGGATGTATAAGCCACGTAGATGCGGGTTGGTTTTCCAATATCTTTGGTACATGGTCTAATGTTTCCTCTTAACGGAACGTAATTTTGTCACTTTAAGTGTGTGTATCGTATCATTTCTGATATGTAATACATGTTCGGTAAGTTTGAATGTGCCAAAAAATATTATATTCTACGTTATATGTAGAATAGTATAGTTTCTTAGAATTTGTGTGTTTGCACATTTCCTTTTTGATCCTAAACCATAAATCTAAACATTTATATTGATATTAGAGTTAGAAGGTTTAGGGGTTGAAGGTGCATGGTTAAGCTTTAGGGTTTATAGTTTAGCGGTTATGGGTTATGGTTTATTGTTTGTGTTTTTGGTTTAAGTTTGGCTTTAGGGTTTATGGTTTGGGTTTAGGTTTTATGGTTTGGGTTTAGAGTTTTCGGTTTAGGATTTACGGTTTGGGTTTAGGATTTCTGGTTTGTTTAGAGTTTGGGTTTAGGGTTTACGGTTTAGGTTTAGGGTTTACGGTTTGGGTTTAAGATTTATGGTTTGGGTTTAGGGTTTACGGTTTGGGTTTATGGTTTGGGTTTAGGGTTTAGAGTTTAGGGTTTAGGGTTTAAGGTTTAGTTTTAAGGTTTATGGTTTATGGTTTGTGTTTTTGGTTTGGGTTTGTGTTTAGGATTTACAGTTTGAGTTTTGGATTTAGGGTTTATGGTTTGGGTTTAGGGTTTATGGTTTAGAGTTTACGGTTTTGTATTAGGGTTTATGGTTTGGGTTTAGGGTTTATGGTTTGGATTTAGAGTTTATAGGGGTTAGAGTATAGCGGTTTAAGGTTTAGGGATAGGAGTTATGGTATAGGGGTATGGTATGTGTTAGGGTATATGGGTTATGGTATGTATTGAAGGTCTATGATTAGGGTTTATGATTTATGGGTTAGGATTTAGGGTTTATGGGTTTATGGTGTTGGGGTTAGGGTTTAATGTTTATGGTTTAGGGGTTAGAGTTTAGATTACATTTTTGATTCCTTCTTTTGATATTAGGGTTTAGAAGGTCGATGATTAGGGTTGATAGTTTTAGGTGTAGGGTTTAGGGTTTATTGGTTTAGGGTATATGGGTTAGGGTTTAAGGTTCAGGAGTTAGGGTTTAGGGTGTAGAATTAGGATATAGGGTTTATGGGTTATGGTTTATGTTTATAGGTTTCGTACATAATCATACTACATTATATATAGAACAATATAGCTTCATATATTGGGTGCAATCACAGTTTCTTTCTAAATCTTCAACCATAAATCAAATTTTGTGCACTCTTAATGTTGACACATTTGCTCAAATGTAGAGAGAAGCATACACATTTAATTTGGTATTGCTTACTTGTTTAGATGTTGTGTTTCAAAGCAACTGAACCTTGACATTTATATTCTCACTCTAGTGTCGACCTAGATTCCTGACCGCCTTTCAATTTCTATACTATATAATCGATAGTATGTCACATTTGTTTTCACTAGCATTTCACTTATATGTTCTTCGATATTTATCTCCTATATAGTACACTCTAACATTTTCAACCATTTTATGTTGGCAACTTCTTTAATTTGATCATAGTCTGTTCGACTCCATTTTCAACCCTCAACTACGTTTATGCTTTTGGTGTATACAATACAATATATACTATATTACAGTTTGTACTATATCCATATATTACAGTTGTGCTGTTTACTACCGTTATTTACAATGTATATTCTTTGTTTTCAATGACTAAACTATATCATATGCATTATAGTATATTGTCTCGAATTGCTCATCCAATTACATGCCACGTCTCGTTACCATACACCTGTCAATTAATCAAAACGTGTTACGAAATGTTATGGTTTCAGTTCCATATTCGCATCTACGGACGCGTAGGCGTGTGAAAGGAGTAAAGCGTCCAAAAGCAACGCAAATTGTCACATCAATTCCTTATGGTTATTTACCTAATTTTTGAATTTACAATGGTTATTGGGAAAATTTCCCAAAAAAAAACTTCAAATTTTAAAATAAAAAAAATACTATTTTGATCATTTTAGTTTTTAAGGTCTATTTTTTTAAAAAAAAAATTTAAAAATATATATATTTGAGAGATTTTCCATTCACTAAAAGAAAACGTTACTGTAACAACGAATATTTACGACAAAAATAGTCGTCGTAACCTTACGAGTAAATTACAAGGACTTTACGATGAATTTTGATTTCATCGTAAACGATACGTAAAATACGTGAAATAAATTTCGTCGTCAAGGACATGTAAAATTACGACGAGAGAACAAGGAAAGAGAATTCGCCGTAACTTACTTATAAGTTTACATGGCTTTTTCGTCGTAATGGTTACTTTTCAAAAAAAAATGTTTATGGAGTGCTTTCACCTAACTATATTCGCTGTAAAATCGTTGTAAAACCTATGTGATTTGGAAGTAAATGACAAGTAAAACACTTCGTTATAAAAATCATGTAAAATCATTGTTACACCTTTACGTACCAAGCTCAAAAATTTCGTATATATAGGTCATTTGATCACTCCTCTAAACACACAAACAAATCGAAAAAAAAGAATGAAAAAAAAAATCAAAACATTCAAATTATAGTCACCGGAATAGTTTCTAATCAACTCCTCATAGCTTTTTTCGAATAAATAATTCAAGGAAAGCTATGCGAAGTTGTTATGAACTATTCCGTTGATTGTAAAAAAAAATTCAAAACACATAATTTATAACTAAAGGGAGTACACAGTCGCCAGAATAGTTCTTATCAACTTTGCATAGCTTTTCCTCAAGGAAATAGCTCGAGGCTTTAACTCGAGTAGATAGCTCGAGAAAAGATATGGGGGGGGGTTGATAAAAAATGTTCAGATGATCGTAAACTCCTTTTAGTTTTTTTTGACATTACAGTCGTCCTAAATTTACGACGATATTACTTCGAAAGTCCCCAATTTGTTTAGTCCTTAGGGTTTTAAATATTTTTTAAATGTTCGTAGTAATCCCGTCGTAAATTACAACGCATTTACGACGAAAAGTCATTTTCGTCGTAAAAGACATGTAAATAACAAGTCTTTTACAACGACATCTGACTTTTTGGTAGGTGGAGACGTTTTTAACGTGTAGTCAGCTATCACAAGTGTTTTTGTAAATTCGTTCTAACAAAGAGGTTAAAAGGTTGTGAAATCCTACTAAATTAGTTTCTTTGTAAATCACTTGTAAATTTTTTCACCTATCAAACACGAAAAATCTCTATATATATCACCATTCTCATTTTAAATCTACACAAATGGAAAAAAAAAATTAAAAAAAAAATGTCTGGAGGTGGAAATACTTACGAATTACGGAGTTAGATGTATACGCACAGAGATTCCGCTGGTAGACTGACAAATGCATTTCTTGCCGGGTTAGAGTCATTCATGTACCAGGCAGGCTGTACACCCTCACGCAGGAAAGCGGTAAAATGTTATGTCCTTGTCTCAAGTGCAAAAATACAAAATTTGCACGTAGTGAAGCTGTATGAAAACATTTAGTACATAGAGGGTTTACACCACATTACTATATTTGGTTTCAACATTGAAAAAGATATGGTGGCAATGAAGTTAGTAGTAGTAATTGTAATTATCAGAATGCTGGTAATCAGGAACCGAATCATTTGCATAACGAAAATAGTTACCATCAGAAGGAACATATGGTAGATCATGATAGGGTTCACGACATGATTATTGATGTATTTTTAGAAACTACTACAACAATAGTCGATGAAACTGGAAATGCCGAAGAACCTAATTTGGATGCAAAAAGATTTTATGAAATGCTATATGCTGCAAATCAACCAATCTACACTGATTATAGAGAATGTCTCTCTAAATTGTCTCTAACAGCTAGGATGATGAATATTAAAAAGGATCATAATTTATCTTATAATTGCATGGATGCATGGGCCGAGTTGTTTAAAGACTACGCCAGAAGACAACGTGTCAGCTTGATCTTATTATGAATTCAAAAATTGATTTATAGTCTTGGGTTACCTTCAGAGATGATAGTTTTTTGCTTCGACAACTGCATGATCTTCTGGAGAGACGATGAGAAACTAGAAGAGTTTCGATTCTGCAAGAAGCCACGATTCAAACCGCAAAGTCGGGAGGGATTAGGGTACCGTACCAAATGATGTGGTACTTGCCAATTACAGACATGTTGAAAAGATTATATCAATGGGAGAGAACTGCCAGAGGGATGAGGTGGAATGCTGAACAAGTCCAGAGGGATGGTGACATTGCTCATCCATCAGATGCAAGAGCTTGGAAACATTTCAACAAGGTACACCCCGATTTCGCCAGTAATATTCGGAATGTTTATCTTGGATTATGCACAGACGGATTTAGTTCTTTTGGAATGTCTAGAAGACAATATTCTTTGCGGCCAGTCATTCTTACGCCATACAACCTACCTCCAGAGATGTGCATGGAACAAGAATTTATATTCTTGACAATATGAATTCCTGGTCTGAAGCATCCAAAATAGTCGCTACATGTTTTTTTCATCCATTGATACAAGAGCTGAAGAACTTGTGATCAGAAGGGGTGAGGACGTATGATTGTTCTTTGAGAAACAATTTTACGATGCGAGCAGTTCTGTTGTGGACGATTAGTGACTTTCCTACCTATGGGATGATGTCTGGATGGACTACACATGGAAGGTTATCTTGTCCACATTGTCTTGGACCGACAAATGCTTTTCAATTGAAGAGTAGTAGGAAGAGTTGTTGTTTTGATTGTCATCATCGATTTCTTCCCCTTACCCATCCGTACCGAAGAAATAATATATTGTTTAGGTACAAAAAACGGTTAGGGATAGTCCTCCTCCATATCTCACCGGTGAACAGATCTTAGCGCAAATTGATTATTACGGAGCTCAAGAAACTGTTCAGCGTGGAGAAAACTGGCATGTTCCTGGAAATATGCATGATGGGTATGGGGTCAGTCACAATTGGCATAAAAAGAGTATTTTGGCAGCTGCCTTATTGGAAGGATCTTCTTTTACGCCACAACCTCGATGTTATGCATATAAAGAAGAACTTCTTTGACAACATCATGAATACAATACTGAACGTCTCAGGGAAGACAAAAGATGACAAAAAGTCAAGGATGGACTTACCTGATATTTGGTCAAGAAATGAGTTACATATCCAAAGTAATGGAAGTGTTCCAGTTCCTATCTTCCAATTATCACCAGCAGCGAAGACGAGTTTGTTTAACTAATTTGCATCGGAAGTTAAGTTCCCTGGTGGTTATGTTTCAACTCTCTCAAGGTGTGTTGAAAAATGTCACAAATTCTGAGGAAAGAAAAGTCATGATTATCATGTGTTTATGCAACGACTCATGTCATTCGCTTTTGCTGAGCTGCTTCCATCCAATATACATGAAGCACTTGCAGGTAATTTTGTTGATTAATTAATACTATATATACATATGTAATGAATTATTATTAACTGGGTTATTTTTTTCGATATACAGCCATTGGAGCATTCTTCAGAGACCTAAGCACACGTATATTAAAGGAAAACGTTATCGAACAACTTCATGAGAACATTCCGATCATCATGTGCAACCTAAAGAAGATATTCCACCTCGCATACGAGGCACTGCTTCGTGGACCTATTCACAACAGATGGATGTACCCCTATGAGCTCTCCATGAAACATTTGAAGGGGAAAGCAAAAAAAAAAAATCTTGCAAAGGCGGAAGGTTCGATAATTGCTAGAAGTTTGACAGCAGAAACATCTCACTTCCACTACAAGATTTCACCAAAATAGCTATAGACTAGCGAAAGAATTTTCGTAGCCAAAAATATTAGCTACAGAAATGGCAAAAGATTGCGACAGAACACATAATTTTTGTTTCTGTAGCTAAGATGTAGCAGTCCGTAACTATATAGCGAAAGATTGATTTCGTAGCTAATTAGCGATATATTAGCTAGAGATATGTTGTTGCGATAAATGAAAAAAAAATTAATACACATAACATTAAATACAATATTTTAACCCTAAACCATAAGCTTTTAACACACAAAACTTAAACCCCAAAGTCAAAATAAAATAAAATACAAAGTACTAATAATATAACTAAAGTTACTAAGATCTATTCTTTATAAGAAAAATTATAAGTTTGTAAATCTATTTTCAAATATTAATCTCAAGTTTTAATTATAAAGTGTAACCCTTAAACTTTATATAAAAAAAATCTTGTCATTTTAATCATAACTCAAAAATTTTATTTTTAAAAACCTTAACCATAAATTTTGATCTTAAACCCCAAAACTATCCCCCAAACCCCAAACTCCTTTATTTTTGTAAACCTTAACCATAAATTTTGATCTTAAACCCCAAACCTATCCTCCAAACCCCAGACCCCAAATCCCAAACTCCAAACCTCAAAGCCATATTCCCAAAGTTCCAAAACTTAACTGAATCATAAATTAAATCCTTATACTTAGAATTTTTAGTTATTGTGGTTAAATCATAACTATATACCAAAAAATATAAACTGTTTCTGTGACCAAATAAATTTGTCATCATACATAAGCTTAAAAATAAGAGAAAAGGTGGATTAGCATTGGCCTCTAGTATAACAAGGCGAGGATAGCCTAACACTTAATCTCAACCGTGTATTAGTACTGGCCTCTAGTATAACAGGGCGAGGATAGCCTAACACTTAATCTCAATCACTGATAAAGTTGGATCTAACGGATAAAATGCAAAGCATTTTAATATTGTTTTCTTTTTCTCCTATTTCTTCAGATCTGTCGATCTCTTACCTCTATCTCTTTTGTTTCTCTTTCTCTCCTATTTCTTCTCCAGATCTATTCTTTCTCCTTTGCAATTCCCATCAGCTATTTCGTCTCCCTTCGTTTAAGGTGTGTCTCCTCTCCAGTCATTTCCTCGCTGGTCTCTTCCTCTCCAGTGGTGCGATGTTGAAGTAAGCTTGAAAGAAGCTTGAGAAAGAAGCTATCCTAATCCTAAGTGTTTTAGGTTTTATAAAGAGATAAAGACTATGAGATTTAGGAATATCTATTTATGAGTTTTTATAGGATTAGGAATATAGCATCTATATATAAAGATGTCAAGAGATCATATTGAGAGTGTGTGGGATTTGAGAGAGATTTGAGATTGTGATAAAGCTTAAGTTTTTGAGCTAGTTTTCTTAAGCAATAAAGGAGATTGTTTTGATACTTTGTGTTCTTGTTTCTAAAGCTTTACGACAATATTTGGTATCAGAGCCATGGGAGATATTGTGGTCGCAAAGCCAAAGGAAGGAGGATCACCTTCGATAAAGTGTCCTGTTCTTACTGCAACAAATTATACTGCGTGGGCTAT
>JABAYD010004523.1:0-24077 GCA_014822095.1 Diplotaxis tenuifolia | reverse complement strand
TGTTTAGAGGGCTTTATTTAGAGCTTTTAATAGAGTAAAGATTAATTGTTACTTTTCATCAACAAAATATAACAATCACAAACAGTTCTAAAGTAACTAAACTACATGAATGCAAAATATTTTTCCACTCTTCAGAATCGGGATATGCATGCACACGTGAACAAAACAAAGTTACACAGTGAATCGCATGCATGTATTACTTGTAAAACACTTTTTATACGTTCAAATTGTAAAGCAGAGGACGCGTTCATGCATGCATGATCAGTTACTATCG
Source organism: Diplotaxis tenuifolia (assembly GCA_014822095.1). NCBI lineage: Eukaryota > Viridiplantae > Streptophyta > Magnoliopsida > Brassicales > Brassicaceae > Diplotaxis > Diplotaxis tenuifolia. The sequence continues at coordinate 23,803 of JABAYD010004523.1, read as the reverse complement.
ACAAAATTTGAGAACAAAAGATTTTTTTTTTTTGAAAAATAAAGAAAACAAATTTAAAGCACTTGGTCAATCATTTCACATGTTCATTTATGTGTCAAAATTTATAGAACAAAAAAGTATTTCCACATTTACAAAAATAAACAATATTCCCAAAAACTTAAATGCTATAATACAATATTTCCAGATGCAGTACTTGTATATACATGGTTTATGAATGTACACTTAAAAAAATGTCATACGTTTAAGCAACATGATTCTTTACTTTATAATCCAACATAAGAATTCCTAAATGTATGCAAATCATCAATTCATGCATAAAACATTTAATTATGCCGATCGTAAACTTGCATCGTGAACAGTTATTAAACCGGATTATGGGTCGTGATCAAACTTTCTTATATAATCTAAGTGTATGAACTTATTAAGACATGCATCGTGTATTCATGGAACATGTCCAACGTGACGAAACTCACCACCAGCAACTACCTCATGTGGAGTTTGCAGGTGCACGCCTTGTTAGATGGTTATAATTTGGCCGGTTACCTTGATGGAACCACTCTCCCACCACCCGCAACCCTCACCACCGACGGTAACGCAACGCTCAATCCGGCGTACACGTTATGGAAGCGCCAGGATAGATTAATTTACAGTGGTCTGCTCGGTGAAATTTCGGTGACCATCCAACCCATTCTCTCACGATCTGCAACGGCATCGGACATCTGGAGGACTCTCGCTGCTACTTACGCCAACCCGAGCAGAGGTCACCTTCAACAGATCCGTCTGCAACTGAAACAATGGGAAAAAGGAACTAAGACGGTTGATGAGTACATTCAAGGCCTCATCTCCAAGTTCGATCAGCTAGCTTTGTTTGGAAAGCCTATGGATCTAGAGGATCAGATCGCAAAAGTGCTGGAAGGGTTACCTGATGATTACAAGTCTGTTGCTGAACAGATTGAAGGCAGAGATGTTGCTCCCTCTCTCACTGAGGTTCATGAAAAACTTCTTAACCATGAAGTCAAGTTGTCATATCTCTCTGCTCCGACGGCGATTGCTAACACTCCAATCACAGCAAACACTGCAAACACTCGAGGTCGAGGTCATCAAAACCGTCAGTCTCATCAACACTGGAACCAAAACAGAGGGTCTGAGCAATACTCTGCGGCAAGACAAGATCAACGAGGAGGCAGAGGATACCAAGGTAAATGTCAGATTTGCGGTGTTCATGGTCACAGCACGCGACGTTGCTTCCAGCTTCTCAATCGCCAACAACCGTCCAGCAGCAGGAGCTCCGCAACAGCGTATCCACCGTGGCAACCAAGGGCTAACATGGCGCTCGCTGCATCTCACCCTGACACCATGTGGCTAATGGACAGCGGCGCAACGCATCATATGACCAGTGATCTTCAAAACCTCTCCATGCATCAACCTTATCATGGCAACGACATGGTTCAGATCGGCGACGGCTCCGGCATCTCAATCACTCACACTGGTTCAGTATCATTACCCTCTACCTCTCGTGATATTCTTTTAAACAATGTTCTTTACGTACCTAACATCCACAAAAACCTTATCTCTGTTTATCGGTTGTGTAACGCTAATCAAGTGTCTGTTGAATTCTTTCCCGCTTACTTTCAGGTGAAGGAGGTGAAGGATCTGACGTCGGGGGTTCCATTACTCCAAGGCAAAACTAAAGATGAGCTGTACGAGTGGCCACTGTCATCCTCAACCTTGTCCTCTTTCTTTGCAAACACCTCAGCTAAAATCACCCCAAAAGAATGGCATAACCGACTTGGTCACCCAGCAGCTCCTGTTATACATTCAATTATTTCATCTTTTTCACTTCCTTGTTCTCAAGCTGTTTCTCAACCTTTGTCTTGCTCCGATTGTTCAATCAATAAAAGTCATAAACTTCCTTTCTCTCAAACTTCAACTACCTCCAAACGACCTCTTGAATACCTATTTGCCGATGTCTGGACTTCACCTATTGTGTCTGTGGATAACTTCAAATACTACTTGGAAATCATAGACCACTACACAAGATATACCTGGCTATATGCTCTCAAAAGAAAGTCTGATGTACAAGCCGTGTTTGTGCCATTCAAAGCTCTTGTCGAAAACAAGTTTCAGCGCAAGATCGGTACATTCTTCTCAGATAATGGGGGCGAGTTTATTGCTCTACGATCCTTCTTGTCGGCTGCTGGAATCTCTCATCTCACATCACCACCACACACTCCCGAACATAATGGCATCTCTGAAAGAAAACATAGACACTTGGTCGAAACGGGACTCTCTCTCCTAACACATGCTGCTATTCCGCTCTCCTATTGGTCTTATGCCTTTGCGACTGCAGCATATCTAATCAACCGTCTCCCGACGCCAGTTCTTGACATGCAGTCTCCGTTCTTCAAACTATTTGGCGAACACCCTAACTATGGCAAGCTCAGGACCTTCTGATCTCTCTGCTTTCCATGGCTCCGCCCTTATACTCAACATAAGTTGGAGAATAGATCAACTCCATGTGTGTTCTTGGGATACTCGCTTACTCAAAGCGCGTACATCTGCCTTCAACCATCCTCGGGGAGACTTTATATTTCCAGACATGTCAAGTTTGATGAAAGTTCTTTTCCGTTCTCTGCTCTCAGCCAAACATCTTCCTCGTCCTCAAACACCACCGAAACTACTTCCAATTTCTTTTCTCCAGTCGAAACAATTCCTGTTCCAGTGCCACTCGTACCGCAACCGTCACCAGTTATGCCTCAGGTAAACCCGACTTTAGATTCTCATCAGTCTGTTTTGCAGGAAAGCATTCAACATGGCACTTCTGCGACACCACCTGCGACAAGAGAACATCAGAACAGCCCCACTACTACACCAAACAACCAAGAACCCAACACCTCAACTCAACTGTCATCCCCAGTTACGAACCAAACCCATACTAAAAAACCGCAACCCACAAACCCACCTTCAACTGTAACCTCATCTTTACCACAAAACATCCACCCGATGCAAACCAGACGCAAGAACAACATCACCAAACCAACCTCGAAATACAATCTATCCTCACTACTCACCTCCCATGCACCCACCGAACCTCTAAACCTCACCCAAGCCTTGACAGATAAGCGATGGAGAGGATCAATGTCTTACGAGATCGATGCATTTGCAAAGAATCAAACATACGATCTTGTTCCGCGCCCGAAGAATGAACATGTTATAGGATGCGGCTGGATTTATAAAAACAAGTTTAATGCTGATGGAACCCACAAGCAATGCAAGTCGAGGCTCGTCGCCAAAGGAAACACTCAACAACAGGGACGTGACTTTACCGACACATACAACCCTGTCATCAAATCAACCACTCTTCGCCTAGTACTTGATGTGGCTGTTACACGCTCTTGGTCGATTCGCCAGCTAGATGTGAACAACGCATTCCTTCAAGGAACACTAACAGAGAAGGTTTACATGGAGCAACCTCCCGGATTCGTTGACTCTGACAACGCATCGTTTGTGTGCCGTCTCAAGAAAGCTGTCTACGGACTACGGCAAGCACCGCGAGCCTGGTATACTGAACTTCGAAACTATCTTCTCTCTATTGGCTTTCGAAACTCTCTTGCAGATACTTCTATCTTCACTTTGCGTCATGGGTCAATCTCAGTGTATCTTCTTGTATACGTCGACGATATATTAGTTACAGGCAATGATGAGAACACGATTCAGAAAATTCTCCAGCAACTATCAACTCGTTTCTCCATCAAAGACCCTGAAGACTTAAACTTCTTTCTTGGTATTGAGGAACATAGGACTTCGGCTGGACTCCACCTCTCGCAAACAAAATATATCCTCGACATTTTGCAGAAACATGGCATGACAGAAGCAAAACCCGTGACAACTCCTATGGCATCATCTCCTAAACTCACTATCACCTCTGGAGCGCCGTTATCTGATCCGAATTCCTATCGTCAAATGGTTGGTAGTCTTCAGTATCTAGCTTTCACACGACTTGATATCTCCTTTGCAGTGAACAGATTGTCTCAGTTCATGCACAAACCGACAGACCTACACCTTCAAGCTGCGAAACGACTCCTACGGTATCTCGCAGGAACTCCAACTCATGGTGTCTTCTTCTCTGCAAAGAACTCACTTACGCTGCATGCCTTCTCAGACGCGGACTGGGCTGGAGACTCGGACGATTACATTTCTACCAATGCGTTCATTGTCTACATGGGCAGCCATCCGATATCGTGGTCAGCCAAGAAACAGAAAAGCGTTGCAAGGTCTTCAACAGAGGCCGAGTACAGATCAGTTGCAAACACTGCCTCTGAATTGTCTTGGATATGTAATATTCTCACTGAGTTGGGTATAACACTGTCCAAACCTCCAGCTATTTACTGCGATAACGTTGGTGCAACGTTCCTCTGTGCAAATCCTGTCTTCCATTCACGAATGGAACATGTTGCCTTGGACTATCATTTCATACGCGGTCAAGTTCAAAATGGGAAACTACGAGTGTCGCATGTTAACACACGGGATCAGCTAGCGGACGCATTAACAAAACCCCTTCCAAGAAGCCGGTTCATGGAGTTACGTGACAAGATTGGCGTGTCAACTGCCCCTCCATCTTGTGGGGGCGTGTCAAGGATACGATAGTATCCGATCTTACCTATATCGTATATCTCGTATCATCCACTTGTGGAATGTATAGTTATTGTCTAGACCTAGCTCTCCTTACGGTCTCTGTATAAATACTTGTACATACCTTTTAATAAGATCAGCACACTACCTTTTTATATATATTACTCAAATAAAAAAAAAATCCTTTTGTATTTAATTTCACATCAGCATCATCCTTTGAAGTACATTTATCCCACTTAAGGTTATTAACGATTTATAAAATGGTTATATTTATAGAGTGAGAGTTTCAGCTTCGAAAAGGTTATATTTAGAGAGTGACAGTTTCAGCTGTACTAACTAGATTTTAACCCGCGCTTTAAAAGCGTGAAATATTATAAATTATAAAAATCTAATAAAAATTCATTAAATGCTTTGATAAGAATGCTAAAATGATAGATCCACCTAATTTAATTCCGTCTCATTTTTGACGAACACATTTATGTCTCGATCGTTTGAATTCATTTATTTTAAGTTCTCGATAATTTTATCCATTTAGATTCATGTAATTGTATTAGTCATCTATTTGGACCAGTTTTCGTTTATTTTGAGTGACCATAATTATTTATTTAAAAAGAAATATATTTGTGTTGAATTTTCTTTAGAAATGTTTAATTCATTTCTAAAAATTAAAAACAATGTTTAGATTGTTTATTTTGAAAAGATGGAACTTTAAATCAATGTAATTCATGTATAAAAAATTTAGTATTGACGGTTGTCATTCTTGGTGGATTCAAAATAATGTAAATTTAGTTAAAAACATAAAAAAGTTTTTAAAAAATTTAATACACGTGGAAATTTACATTGTGAAAGTGAAATGGCCTCCATATATATCAAACAAAATCAACTAATTATTCATAATAATTTCTAACCTATATTTGAGAATATTCAATACATTTAAAACTAGATATGATTATATATATATGCTACTTATAAAATCGTTTTTTGTTAAGTATTAAATGATTGAAAGATTACAATCTTTTTAATTAGCTAAATATTAATTAATTAATGTAAATATGATGAATTTCTAAGGGCATAATTCAAAATTTTTAAAATAGGATTTTGCTTTGATAGTATAGATTTTGATAGGCTTGGAGAAGTTACTTTTTTGAGAGAAGGAGCAAAGAAAGAAAAGAGAGGAGCAGAGGAATTGATTAAAGAATGATACTGAGCTGGACGTTGAGAATTAAGATGGCACAATGGAACTATCAATTGAAACTTGAAAGCCAAGTCTTTTTGGAGGAAAAAAGGTCTTTGGAGGATTTGTTTTGACACAACTGATTAAAATCGCTGAGTATAAGCACCGAAATCCTTTATATTTGGAGCTACGATATAGACGCAACAAAGGAATATGATTCAGCAGATTCTTAATATCAACAAGATTGGAGGAGGTGGGAAGTATTTAGGACTTCCAGAAGAGCTTAGTAGCAGCAAGGTCAATGATTTTCAAGGTGTGGTTGATAAGGTTAAAGCTCAGGTTTCTCCTTGGTATAATCAGTTCTTATCCCCTGCTGGTAAAGAAGTTTTAATCAGATCAGTTCTTTTGTCTAAAACAGTCTATCCTATATCATGTTTCCTTCTTCTTAAAACTACATGTGATAAAATAAATTCGGTTCTTTCAGAGTTCTGGTGGGGAAAGAATGATGATAGGAGGAAGATATCATGGGTCTCTTGGAAGCGACTTTGTTTACCCAAAAAGGAAGATAGAATGGGTTTCAGAGATTGCATGCTTTCAACAAGGCATTACTTGCTAAACAAACATGGAGACTAGTAAGTGATACCTCATCTCTTTTGTATCGTTTGTACAAAGGAAGATATTTTCATTCGTCGACATTCTTACAATCGTCGAATGTAACTCAAGCCTCTTATGGATGGAAATCCATTCAAGTAGGCAAAGAGTTATTGCAAAAGGGACTGTGTTCTATTATTCTTGATGGTTATTCTACTAATGTGTTGAGTGATAAATGGATTCCGAGTCTACCTCCGTGTCATCTTCAGTACCCAACTACAAATCCTAATATGAAAGTGTCTGTTCTGATGCTAGAACATAGACGATCATGGAATGTTCGATTATTAGATTCATTGTTTACTCGGGAGGAAAGCATATCAATTCAGAGTATTAAGTTGTCTGAATTTGCGAATCAAGATTTGCCTTACACTAAGAATCTAACATATTCAGTGAAGTCGGGATATTGTATTGTGATCATGACTTCATAGATGGTGATCCCATTCAACCACCTTTAGGATCCTTGGTTTTAAAATACAAGGTTTGGAAACTAGACATTTTACCTAAGATCAAGCATTTCTTTTGGAAAATGTTATCTGAAGCTTTGGCTACGTATGTTCAGTTATGCTCTAAAGGATTAAACATCCATCCTACGTGCCAAAGATGTTGTATTGAAGAAGAAACAATTAATCATGCTCTGTTCATGTGTCCATATGCGATGGCTACTTGGAGATGTGCTAATATTCCAATATATAATGGGTTTACTGATAATTTGGAAGGTAACATTTAGATATTATTCCAATTTCTTATGGACAGAGAAGATGATAGAGAACATGGTTTACTTCCTTTTGGACCTTATGGATGATTTGGAAATCCAGAAATGATTTCTTGTTTAGCAGGAGGAATGTTCAACGAAGTGTTGATGCTAATAAAGCAATTTTAGCAAATAAGGAGTGGAATACTTTGGTTGGACTACAACATAGAAAATCATTAGTAACTCTTCCCGTTCATCTTTTTGGGAACCACCACCACCATTTTGGGTAAAGTGTAACTTTGATGCAAGTTTTTCAATACACAATGAATTTTAAGTTGCATGATGGATTCTTAGGGATGAGAAAGGTGATTTCCTTGGTGCGGCAACTCTGAAAATACGAATCTCAGAGGTTAAGAATGCTTTTGTTGGTGAGGCTATGGAGGAATGTTTCGTTTGAAAGTGATAATATTGAACTTGTCAAGGTAGTTAATACAAGATCTTAGCATGTGGATTTGGGTAATATGATGTATGATATTCGGCATTGGATGAGTCAATTACCGGAGTGTTCTTTAGATCAGATGAACATAGAGAAGAATCAGGCTGCAGATGTTCTATCACGTAAAGGAGTAGATGTTGTTTCTAGTTATAATTATTACCATTGCCCTCTGTTTGGTTAATTCAATTCTTGTATCATCCATATATAATTTGATCATCAATAAATTTTTTCTTACAAAAAAAGCACGAAGACTGGTAAGTAATACCTCATCTCTTGGGTATCGTTTGTACAAAGGAAGATATTTTCATTCGTTGACATTCTTACTGTCGTCGAATGTAACTCAAGCCTCTTATGGATGTCAATCCATTCAAGTGGGCAAAGAGTTATTGCAAAAGGGACTGTGTTCTCTTATTGCTGATGGTTATTCTATTAATTTGTGGAGTGATAAATGGATTCCGAGTCTACCACCGTGTCATCTTCAGTACCCAACTACAAATCCTAATATGAAAGTGTCTGATCTGATGCTAGAACATAGACGATCATGGAATGTTCCATTATTAGAGTCACTGTTTACTCGGGAGGAAAGCAGATCAAGTCAGAGTATTACGTTGTCTGAGTTTGCGAATCAAGATTGCTATGTCTGGCCTTACACTAAGAATCTAACATATTCAGTGAAGTTGGGATATTGGATTGCGACTCATGACTTCATAGATGGTAATCCCATTCAACCACCTTTAGGATCCTTGATTTTAAAATCTAAGGTTTGGAAACTATATATTTTACCTAAGATCAAACATTTCTTGTGGAAAATGTTATCTGGAGCTTTGGCTACGTATGTTCAGTTATGCTCTAGAGGAACATCGATCCTACGTTCCAAAGATGTTGTATGAAAGAAGAAACAAATAATTATGCTTTGTTCATGTGTCCATATGCAATGGCTACTTGGAGATGTGCTAATATTCCAATCTATAATGGGTTTACTGATAATATAGAAGGTAATATTTATATATTATTCCAATTTCATATGGATAGAGGAGATGATAGAGAACATGGTTTACTTCCATTTTGGACCTTATGGATGATTTGGAAATCCAGAAATGATTTCTTGTTTAGCGGGAGGAATGTGCAGCCAAGTGTTGATGTTGATAAAGCAATTTTAGCAAATGAGGTGTGGAATGCTTCGGTTAGACTGCAGCATAGAAGGATCATTAGTAACTCTTCCTGTTCATCTTTTTGGGAACCACCACCTCCATTGTGGGTAAAGTGTAACTTTGATGCAAGTTTTTCAGTACACAATGAATTTTGATTTTCACGATGGATTCTTAGGGATGAGAAAGGTGATTTCCTTGGTGCGGAAAATCTGAAAATACGAATCTCGGAGGTTAAGAATGCTTTTATTGGGGAGGCTATTGCGTTTTTATTTGCATTACAAAGTATGTGGGTTAGATGATGGAGGAATGTTTGGTTTGAAAGTTAAAATCTTGAATTTGTCAAGGTAGTTAATACAAGATCTTAGCATGAGGATTTGGGTAATATGATTTATGATATTCGGCATTGGATGAGTCAATTACCGGAGTGTTCTTTGGATCATATAAACAAGGAGAAGAATCAGGCTGCAAATGTTCTATCACGTAAAGGAGTATAAGTAGATTTTAGTTATAATTATGATCATTGTCCCCCTGTTTGGTTAATTCAACTCTTGTATCATCCATTTACAATTTTATCATTAATAAATTTGTTCTTACAAAAAAAAGCACGGAGACTGGTAAGTAATACCTCATCTCTTTGGTATCGTTTGTACAAAAGAAGATATTTTCATTCGTCGACATTCTTACAGTCGTCGAATGTAACTCAGGCCTCTTATGGATGTAAATCCATTCAAGTGGGCAAAGAGTTATTGCAAAAAGGACTGTGTTCTCTTATTGTTGATGGTTATTCTACTAATTTGTGGAGTGATAAATGGATTCGAGTATACACCCGTGTCATCTTAAGAACCCAATTACAAATCCTAGTCTGAAAGTGTCTGTTCTGATGCTAGAACATAGACGATCATGGAATGTTCCATTATTAGATTCACTGTTTACTCGGGAGGAAAGCATATCAAGTCAGAGTATTACGTTGTTTGTGTTTGCGAATCAAGATTGCTATGTCTGGCCTTACACTAAGAATCTAACATATTCAGCAAAGTCGGGATATTGGATTACGACTCATGACTTCATAGATGGTGATCCCATTCAACCACCTTTAGGATCCTTAGTTTTAAAATCTAAGGTTTGGAAGCTATACATTTTACCTAAGATCAAGCATTTCTTGTGGAAAATGTTATCTGGAGCTTTGGTTACGTATGGTCAGTTATGCTCTAGAGGATTAAACATCGAGCCTACGTGCCAAAGATGTTGTATTGAAGAAGAAACAATTAATCATGCTCTGCTCATGTGTCCATATGCGATGGCTTCTTGGAGATGTGCTAATATTCCAATCTATAATGGGTTTACTGATAATTTGGATCGGAAGGTAATATTTATATATTATTCCAATTTCTTATAGATAGAGGAGAGAATGGAGAACATGGTTTACTTCCATTTTGGACGTTATGGATGATTTGGAAATCCAGAAATGATTTCTTGTTTAGCAAGAGGAATGTGAAGCCAAGTGTTGATGCTAATAAAGCAATTTTAGAAAATGAGGAGTGAAATGCTGCGGTTGGACAACATCATAGAAGGACCATTAGTATCTCTTCCCGTTCATCTTTTTAGGAACCACCACCTTCATTGTGGGTAAAGTGTAACTTTGATGCAAGTTTTTCAATACACAATGAATTTTGTGTTGCACGATGGATTCTTAGGGATGAGAAAGGTGATTTCCTTGGTTCGGCAACTCTGAAAATTTGAATCTCGGAGGTTAAGAATGCTTTTTTTGGTGAGGCTATGGCGTTTTTATTTGCATTAGAAAGTATGTGGGTTAGAGGATGGAGGAATGTTTTGGTTGAAAGTGATAATCTTGAACTTGTCAAGGTAGTTAGTACAAGATCTTAGCATGAGGATTTGGGTAATATGATTTGTGATATTCGGCATTGGATGAATCAATTACCGGAGTGTTCTTTGGATCATATAAACATGGAGAAGAATCAGGCTGCAGATGTTCTATCACGTAAAGGAGTATATGTAGTTTCTATTTATAATTATTATCATTGTCCCCCTGTGTGGTTAATTCAGTTCTTGTATCATCCATTTACAATTTGATCATTAATAAATTTGTTCTTACAAAAAAACGACAAAAAAACACGGAGACTGGTAAGCAATACCTCATCTCTTTGGTATCGTTTGTACAAAGGGAGATATTTTTATCCATCGGCATTCTTACAGTCGTCGAATGTAACTCAAGCCTCTTATGGATGGAAATCCCTTTAAGTAGGCAAAGAGTTATGGCAAAAGGGACTGTGTTCTCTTATTGTTGATGGTTATTCTACTAATTTGTGGAGTGATAAATTGATTTCGAGTTTAACACCGTGTCATCTTCAGTACCCAACTACAAATCCTAATATGAAAGTGTTTGATCTGATGCTAGAACAGAGACGATCATGGAATATTCTATTATTAGAGTAACTGTTTACTCGGGGGGAAAGCAAAACATTTCAGAGTATTAAGTTGTGTGACTTTGTGAATCAAGATTGCTATGTCTGGCCTTACACTAAGAATCTAACATAATCAGTGAAGTCGGGATATTGGATTTTGAGTCATGACTTCATAGAGGGTGATCCCATTCAACCACCTTTAGGATCCTTGGTTTTAAAATGTAAAGTTTGGAAGCTATACATTTTACCTAAGATCAAGCATTTCTTGTAGAAAATGTTATCTGGAGCTTTGGCTACGTATGTTCAGTTATGCTCTAGAGGATTCAACATCGATCCTACCTGCCAAAGATGTTGTATTGAAGAAGAAACAAAGAATCATGCTCTGTTTATGTTTCCATATGGGATGGCTACTTGGAGATGTGCTAATATTCCAATCTATAATGGGTTTACTGATAATTTGGAAGGTAATATTTATATATTATTCCAATTTCTTATAGATAGAGGAGATGATAGAGAACATGGTTTACTTCCATTTTGGACTTTATGGATGATTTGGAAATCCAGAAATGATTTCTTGTTTAGCAGGAGGAATGTGCAGCCAAGTGTAGATGCTAATAAAGAAATTTTAGAAAATGAGGAGTGGAATGCGTCGGTTGGACTACAGCATAGAAGATCATTAGTAACTCTTCCCATTCATCTTTTTGGGAACCACCACCACCATTGTGGGTAAAGTGTAACTTTGATGCAAGTTTTTCAATACACAATGAATTTTGAGTTGCATGATGGATTCTTAGGGATGAGAAAGGTGATTTCCTTGGCGCGACAACTCTGAAAATACGAATCTTGGAGGTTAAGAATGCTTTTGTTGGTGAGGCTATGGCGTTTTTATTTGCATTACAAAGTATGTGGGTTAGAGGATGGAGGAATGTTTCATTTGAAAGTGATAATCTTGAACTTGTCAAGGTATTTAATACAAGATCTTAGCATGTAGATTTGGGTAATATGATGTATGATATTTGGCATTGGATGAGTCAATTACCGGAGTGTTCTTTGGATCATATAAACATAGAGAAGAATCAGGCTGCAGATGTTCTATCACGTAAAAGAGTAGATGTATTTTCTAGTTATAATTATTATCATTGTCCCTCTGTTTGGTTAATTCAATTCTTGTATCATTCATTTACAATTTGATCATTAATAAATTTGTTCTTAGAGAAAAGCTCGGAGACTGGGAAGTAATACCTCATCTCTTGGGTATCGTTTGTACAAAGGAAGATATTTTCATTCGTCGACATTCTTACAGGCGTCGAATGTAACTTAAGCTTCTTATGGCTGTAAATCCATTCAAGTGGGCAAAGAGTTATTGCAAAAGGGATTGTGTTCTCTTATTGCTGATGGTTATTCTACTAATCTGTGGAGTGATAAATGGATTCCGAGTCTACCTCCGTGTCATCTTCAGTACCCATCTACAAATACTAATATGAAAGTGTCTGATCTGAGGCTAGAACATAGACGATCATGGAGTGTTACATTATTAGAGTCACTGTTTACTCAGGAGGAAAGCAGATCAATTCAAAGTATTAAGTTGTCTGAGTTTGCAAACCAAGATTGCTATGTCTGGCCTTACACTAAGAATCTAACATATTCAGTGAAGTCGGGATTTTGGATTGCGACTCATGACTTCATAGATGGTGATCCCATTCAACCACCTTTAGGATCCTTAGTTTTAAAATCTAAGGTTTGGAAGCAATACATTTCACCTAAGATCAAGCATTTCCTGAGCTTTGGCTACGTATGTTCAGTTATAATCTAGAGGATTAAACATCGATCCTACGTGCCAAAGATGTTGTATTGAAGAAGAAACAATTAATCATGCTCTGTTCATGTGTCCATAGGCGTGGCTACTTGGAGATGTGCTAATATTCCAATCTATAATAGGTTTACTGATATTTTGGAAGGTAATATTTATATATTATTCCATTTTCTTATGGATAGAGGAGATGATAGAGAACATGGTTTACTTCCATTTTGGACCTTATGGATGATTTCAAAATCCAAAAATGATTTCTTGTTTAGCAGGAGGAATGTGCAATCAAGTGTTGATGCTAATAAAGCAATTTCAGCAAATGAGGAGTGGAATGCTTCGGTTGGACTACAGCATAGAAGGATCATTAGTAACTCTTCCCGTTCATCTTTTGAGAACCGCCGCCTCTATTATGGGTAAAGTGTAACTTTGATGCAAGTTTTTCATTACATAATGAATTTTGTGTTGCAGGATGGATTCTTAGGGATGAGAAAGGTGATTTCCTTTTGGTGTGGCAACTCTGAAAATACGAATCTTGGAGGTTAAGAATGCTTTTGTTGGTGAGGGTATGGCGTTTTTATTTGCATTACAAAATATGTGGGTTAGAGGATGGAGGAATGTTTGGTTTGAAAGTGATAATCTTTAACTTGTCAAGGTAGTTAATACAAGATCTTAGCATGTGGATTTGGATCATCGGATGTATGATATTCGGCATTGGATGAGTCAATTACCGGAGTGTTCTATGGATCATATAAACATGGAGAAGAATCAGGCTGCAGATGTTCTATCATGTGAAGGAGTGAATGTTGTTTCGAGTTATAATTATTATATTTGTCCCTCTGTTTGGTTAATTCAATTCTTGTATCATCCATTTACAATTGATCATTAGTAAATTTGTTGTTACAACAAAAAAATCACAGAAATCCTTGAGAAAAACTTTTTATAATTTGGTAATGTGCGTCACTGATTTGTGTCGATTGGACAGAGAACCCATTACTGACCGTTCATAGTTTCTCGATCATATCTTGACCATCCAAAGGCAATAAAAAAGAAAAAAAAATGAATTTCGAAAGAGAAAAAAAATAAATTAATCATATCTGTTTAAATCAATCTGAGTCTATATAGAGAAGATGTAGAAGATCATGGCCAAAGCCTGGGTTTTGAAGTGTCGTCAAAGGGACCTGGCGAATTGGAGTTTGTACATGATGATTTCGAGGGAAGCCCTTTGATGAAGAAGATCATGGCCAAAGCCTTGTCTGAAAGGATTGAGAGTTTCGATGCTCAGATCAAAGTGATGAAGTGTAAACTCAAAGCTAAGAAAGCTAGGCTTAAAGCTGAGAATCTCTTCCAAAATCTACGGATCTGATCTACAACATAATTCAAGAAAGCCCAAATCAAAAAAATCTAGGGTTTGTCAAAAGTAGAGAATACAATCTCTTGCAAATTCTAAGGATTTGATCTAAGTTTTCTTTCTCTTCTTGTAATGTAATTTGGTATATGTTTTGTAATATCTTTCTTTATGTAATAAGAATAGTATCCCCTCTTTATTTATAATTAGTTTTAAAATAACTTTAGACAAAAAACTAATTGAGTAATATAATTTTCTTATTTAAAATATGTTTTTTTTTAATTTAGTATTTATGTTTTCTTGTAATTATGTTGTCTTATTAGCTATTTATTTATTTGTATTTGTAAATTTAATAGTTATGTATGTAAAAATATTCATAATTTTTGGAATTATTAATTTATATTTTAAAATATCAAATAGATTTCTCAGTTCATGTAAATTGTTAATACATTATAATATTTTTATAATACATTTTATATATATTTAAAAAATAAATGATTAAACTTCAGCATAACATATAAATTTTTCTTTTGAATCAGAAAATATAATTTATTATTTCCTTTTTAAGTTGTATAAAATTTTACTATTATAAATAAGTAATATATATATATTTTTTTTGTATATGTAATAAATAACTATATTTTTAACATAATTATATATTAATCATGAACTTTGAGAATTTTATATGGATTGTTTGATTCGTATTTATTATTAAACAGTGATTTATATTTTTATTATAGTTTTATCTCTCTTTCTATTTGAATAACATAAATATTATTTCATATAAACACTATCAGACTTTGATTTGTATTTCAAAATTTTAATATAAGAGTATGATTATTATATTCTTATTGTATGTGTATATGTATTTAAAATACTCTGAGTTAATATTGTTAGCTCCAAACCTGAAAATTATACCAATTTGTTAGAAAATATATCTAATAAATCCGTCTGTGCATAATTCAAGATAAACATACCGAATATTATTGGCGAAATCGGGGTGTACCTTGTTGAAATGTTTCTAGGTTTTGCATCTGATGGATGAGCAATCTCACCATCCCTCTGGACATGTTCAGCATGCCACCTCATCGCTCCGGCAATTCTCTCCGATTTATACACTCTTTTCAACCTATCTGTAACTGGCAAGTATCACATCCTTTTGTACGGTACCCCATTCCTCCTCCGACCTTGCGGTTTGAATCGTGGCTTCTTGCAGAATCGACACTCTTCTAGATTCTCATCGTCTCTCCAATAGATCATGCAGTTTTCGATGCAAACATCTATCATCTTTGAAGGCAACCCAAGACTATAAACCAATTTCTGAATCTCATAATAAGATTCAGCTTACACGTTGTCTTCTGGAAAGTACTCTTTAAACAACTCGGCCCATGCATCTATGCAATTCTCAGATAAATTATGATCCTTTTTAATATTCATCATCCTAGCTGCTAGAGAAAATTTAGAGAGACCTTCTCTACAATCAGTGTAGATTGGTTGATTTGCAGCATCTAGCATTTCATAAAATCTTTTTGCATCCAAATTGGATTCTTCGACATTTCCAGTTTCATCAGCTATTGTTGTAGTAGTTTCTAAAAATGCATCAATAATCATGTTGTGAACCCTATCATGACCTACCATATGTTCCTCCTGATAGGTAATTATTTTCGTTATGCAAATGATTTGGTTCCTGATTACCAGCATTCTGATAATTACTATTACTACTACTAGCTTCATTTCCACTATAACCTTCTCCATGTTGAAACCAAATATAGTAATGTGGTGTAAACCCTCTCTGTACTAAATGTTTCCATACAATTTCATTACGTGCAAATTTTGTATGTTTGCACCTGAGACAAGGACATAACATTTTACCGCTTTCCTGGGTGAGCGGTGTACAGCCTGCCTGGTACATGAATGTCTCTAGCTCGACAAGAAAGCGGAATCTTTATGCGTATACATCCAACTCCTAATTCGTAAATATTTCCACCTCCGGACATTTTTTTTGATATGCTTCTCTTTTTTTTTTTCGTTTGTGTAGATTTAAAATGAGAAAGGTGATATATATAGAGATTTTTCGTGTGTGGTAGGTGAAAACATTTACAAGTGATTTACAAGGAAACTAATTTAGTAGGATTTTACAACTTTTTAACCTCTTTGTTACAATGAATTTACAAAAACACTTGTGGTAGGTGAACTACACTTTAAAAACGTCTTCACCTACCAAAAAAGTCAGATGTCATTGTAAAACACTTGTTAATTTACGATGAATGTACGACGAAACTGACCTTTCGACGTAAATGCGTTGTAATTTACAACGAGATTACTACGAACCTTTAAAAAAAATTTAAAACCCAAACGACTAAATAAACTGGAAATTTTCAAAGTAATATCGTCGTAATTTTACAACGAATTTACGACGACTGTACTGTAAAAATAAAATAAAAGGAGTTTACAATCATCGGAACATTTTTTTATCAACCGCCCATAGCTTTCCTCAAGCTATTTCCTTGAGGAAAAGCTATGAACTGTTGATAAGAACTATTCTGGCTACTGTGCATTCCCTTCAGAGATGAATTGAAGATTGAAAGCTGTTACAACAGAGAGAATAGAGAAGCTTAGACAACCAAAACGTTCTAAGTATCCGACTTGCTAGTCTAGCCGCCTAAATCCTAAATTCGCCTAAGCTATCTACTTTAGAATAAAAGTATGTGGGAAGAAGCGAGTAAATAGTTTGAAAACTTACTCCACATATTTATAAGCAAATATTTTACTATTCATCTTTGGACTTTTGGTCATTAGAGTTCCGCCTAATTCTACCACACTTACCTAGCAGGTTCAAACCGCCCGCAAGAATTCTACGATTCTTACGGACTGGGGGGCTAACTGTTGGGGTCAAAATCGGTTACGACGAAATGTCGGGAACTTGACTTAAGTCCTTAAATACAACAACATCGGAAATAACGAGTCAAACAGGTACACATGAAAAATAAAACGAGAGAAAACAGCAAAATCTTGCTCCTTACAAACAACAACGGAAAACTACTCTGGCCCCGTCCCCTGCACCCCGCGAACGCCCAACCCTCTACAGTTACCTGCAAAGAAAAGGGGGAGTGATCAATCATGGATTACTCAGTGATTTCCCAAAACACAAACAACAACGACCCCTCCCCTTTGCACAACAAACAAGCATACAACACATAGCCTCAATACTATATCAATAGAAGCATGCAACACATAGTCTCAATACTATATCAATGTAAGCATGCAACTCATAGTCTCAATACTATCAATATGCATGCAACTACTCAATGCAATACGGAGACTACAACAATAAATAAATATGCATGCTACTACACTACGCATAAACTCTCTACTCGACGCGTAAGACCAAGGGAGCCGTATGCCTTGTCAAACTCAACACAACGTCTAGACTCAATCCTAGACTCAAACAAAACATTGTCTTAGCACAAAACAAAGCAGACACCGTGCACGGATGGAGCAACGCTCATCACATCCAGGGATTTGCGCACATCCCACCGGAAGCCTATCCACCTCATCAATTAAACACTCCCGACCACAAACGCTAAAGTCACATGGTCAGAAAACATAATTCTCCGGGAATTGGCTTCTTCCAATTCAACCCGGTCTATATCGTCATGTAGCGCTCGTCCATGGGCGCGACCCACTTCCACGGTGACAAACGGATGAGTGAGCTCATTCCGTCTCAAGTCTCAGTGAACCTCCTCGGTATCACTAGACCAACACATCACACACTTAAGTCGTAGCGAACTTCCTCGGTATCACGCTAGACCAACGCATCACACACCACCAGAGACTCGCCTACTTCGCGATATACCACCAGGGTCTCAATGTCAACTAACCCCTTATCACATGTCACACACACAAGGGTTAGTGACCGATTGCATGCCCTAAACAAGAGCACTATTCTCCTCGAATAGGCCACACCAAACGAGTCATAGCTTCACCTACATGGTTCCACTAGACCTGACATGCAACCTCAACACACACAAGTGGTAGACACCTACATGGTTAAGCTAGACCACACAAATCAACAATATGCAACACAAATGCAACTAAAACAATCAGCATGTGAGAGTCTCACTCAAATCACCATGCAATTCAACACATTATGCAACTCATCCAACTACTAAAATCAACATGTGAGAGTCTCACTCAAATCACCATGCGATTCACAACAATAATCAAATAGCCATGCTACAACTCATTGCATGCAACTCAAATCATAGTCTAGATACACATGCTACTCAATTCTACACAAGCATGCGGTTCAATATCAACATCTAGTCTACCATGCAATGCAACATACAAACACACAAGCATGATATCAATCTAAATCACACAATTACAAGCTCATAAACACAGAGCACACACACGCATGGGGTCTACCACACACCCATGCGGTTCACACACAACCGCTCCTCGGTTTTAGCTTCAAGACCCGCTTGGTCTAACCTCTTCCCTGCAACCACACACGACTAGTAACACACATACACACATAGGAAACCCACATAGGTCTACACAGGCCGCACAACACCTTCAAACGCCAAAGACCTAAGGTTTACACCAAAACCGATCAAGTGGGACGGTTCATATACCTGCCCCGGTTCCGGCTTCCTTGATCTTTCGTTAGTTTTTGGGAGGACTTTTCGTCCCGATCATTTCGATCAGATCTAATAGCCTTCTGATCTTGCTTTTTTTGCGCCTTGGCGCGGTTCGCGACGTCTTCCTCCCATTTCACCTGGGCCTAAGCTCGAGAGAGCACGTCCTCTATGGTTTTACATTGGTACTTGGTCAGCTCCTTGTAGAGATCTCCGTCTGGAAGCAGACCTCTCTTGAAAGCCGAGATTGCAGTGTAGATGTTTCATTCTAGAATCAATACCTTCTCCTAATTGAAACGAGCTATGTAATAGCGAAGAAGTTCCACTCGGTGCTGAAGGATCTCATAGAGGCTATCTGAGGTTTTCTCCAGGTTCCGGCTCCTTGCGAACTGCTCCACGAACTTGTAGCTGAGAGTAGCGAAGGATGATATGGACCTAGTGGGCAGGTTGATGTACCATTGCAAAGCGTGTCCGACCAGGGTCGAACTGAATTATTTGCATATGGTTGCCTCACGAGATTCCCTTGGGAGAGCTACGGCGAGCATCATCTGCTTGTATTGAGCTATATGGTCGCCGGGATCGTTGGTACAATCGTACTTCTTTATGCTGGGGAAAGAGAACTTCTTTGGCATTTCGACGAGGGCGATCTCATCTGCAAAGGGGGTGTCGGCATAGGAACCATGGTTGCTTTTCCGAATCGGAGGTGCTACCCCTGGAAGTCTCTCCATCATAGATTGCATGGCGTCAAACTTTCGGGAGAATACTTGCTCCAGGTAAGCAGTGAAAGAGTATTTCATCGCGGTCGCCTCTATAGAGGTCTCCCTCGTCGAGTATGACTCGGAGTCACTGGATATCGTCTCATGGGCCTGGCGTCTCCAGTCTTGTTAATCGGTGCCCCAGTATCATCTCCTGGTTGACGGATGGTGTCTCCTTCAGTTCCAGATGTATCTATACTAGGCATAAATCGTACTTGTGCGCGAAAGCAGTGCTTCTTATTGCTCGGCGTGTTGAGGGTTTGATTCTTGTCTCAGAGGGCGAGGTTTTCAGATTCAAGCATGGTGAGCTTCTCGGCACTTTGCTCCAGCTACTTTGAATGCTCGTCTAGTTTCTCCTTCAATCTCTGAACCTCAGCAGATAGCGCGGGATCGTTGGTAGCTTCCCGAGCTCTGTGCAAGTTGGTTACTTGGCTTTGCATGGCGTTGATTTGTCTCTAGAGTTCAGCTTCTCTTGTAGTAGCCTCTGGTAGGTTTTCTGAACCACTCATCGTTATCGTCACCTAGCTTAGATTACTCCCCTTCTTCTAACGCCAAACTGTTTGGGGATTTTTGTGTAGGCTCTTTGCGAGTACCACCGAACGATGAGGAAGCTGGTAGTTTGTATAGGGTTAAAGGTATCTCGAAGGTGTTTAGTAGGTGTTTGTATGAATATGAAGATAATAAGAAAATATAAGACTTGAAGAGACGTTTATTAGATCAAACAAGAAGGGGTTACAAATATTTTGATAAAAACCTAGTTCTAGCCGTCTAAGTCTAGCCTCGAAGTCTAAAAGAGTCCATCCGTTGTCTTAGGGTTTTAGTCTTCTTTTTATAGTCGTCTTTAGATCGGTTCTAGTTGGGTTAAGCAGATGAAAGTCTTCCATTTTCAGAAATTTGGAAGGTTCTCCCTATCGGAAGTTTCCATTTTCTTGATCTGAGAGTGGTTCCTGGGACCGACACCGGGGTTCCTCTTAGCAGGGATCTGGAGCGTTCCCTTATCGGGGACCCGGAGGTCTGGACCTGTCTGGAGGCTAGAGGAAATAATACCTGAATATGTTTCCCCAACAATAGCTACAACCATAAAATCCAGGTCCTAGCAGATTTCGTGGTCGAGTTCTCTCCCTCCCTACTTCCGGCCTGGAGCAAGAGATCCATCTCCGAAGTGAAACGGTGGAAGGGGGGGGGGAATGGGTCTTGTATGTAGACGGTTCCAGTATTATCCGAGGGGCTGGAGTTGGAATTGTGCTCACCTCCCCGACATGTAACACGACTTCCAGAGCTGTGAGATGCAATTTCAAAACTACTAACCACGAAAGCGAATACGAGGCCTTGATCGCGGGACTGTCGCTTGCACACGATATGGGGACATAAATACTCCAGGTCTACAGTGATTCCCAATTAATAATCAACCAAGTGCATGGAGAATACCAGGCAAAGGACGATAGCATGATTCAGTACCTGGCGGTGGCGCAGCGCCTTATCAATAGATTCAAAAACTGCAAGCTCACACAAATCCCACGAGAACAAAACTCCCAGGCGAATGCTTTAGCTAACTCATGATCCGCCCTCGACACGAACAGACAACTGAGCATTCCCCTGCTCATACTCTACTAACCGTCAACATTAGAAGAAACTCACCGTGACGAAGTATCAAACATCAACGATGGGAACACCTGGATGACCCCGATAATCCGGTATATAGACGACTATATAAGGAAGACTAAAACCCTAAGACAGGGGATCGACTCTTTTTGGCTTAGAGACTAAGGTTAGATGGCTAAGAACTAGGGTTTATCCCAATACTCATTGTAATCTCTCTTGTTCTTGATTGATAATCTAATAAACGTCTCATTCAGCCTATCTTCTTATTATTCTCTCTAAAACCTATACGAAATACCTTAATTTCTATACAAACTACCAGCTCACTTGTCGTTCCATGGTAGTCACAAAGAGCCTAAAAAAAAATCCCCAAACAGTTTGGCGCTAGAAGGAGGGGAGTAATCTAAACTACGTGACGATGGCGATGAGTGAGTCAGACTACTTACTAGAGGCTACTCCAAGAGAAGCCGAATTTAGAAACCACATCGACGACCTTCAAGACCTAGAAACCTATGTTATATCTGTTGGGGTCAAAATCGGTCACGACGGAATCAATGACCAAAACTCTCCGCAAAGATCAAAATAGGTTTATAAAAGATATGAGAACAAATCAGAGAGAATTCTAAAAACTTTCCGTACACAGGAACTCTGTAAACCTAACAATCGCAACCACAAAAATCATCGGAAAATCGCCGAAACAACGAGATTGGCTGGGACTGTAACACCCCCGGACTGTCGTAGGCTGGACTAAACCCGGGACGATTCGGAAGCGCCAAGAGAGCGACGAGTACCGCAGCCGTTCCAGCCAAAACCTCAAATGAATTTCAAAGTGTCGATCAGTCCGACCACAATACCGTCCCTCTCGACCGCGACCTAAGGCTTGCCAACCCGTACCTTGGTCGAGAGTTGTGTTAAATCCGGACAAGACTTAATATAAGCATTCAACGAGGATTTTATTAGCCAAACATACTTTTATTTATTTACAATGTCGGGAACTCGACTTAAGTCCTTAAATACAACAACAGCGGAAATAACGAGTCAAACAAGTACCCATGAAAAACAAAACGAGAGAAAACATCAACATCTTGCTCTTTGCAAACAACAACGGAAAACTACGCTGGCCCGGTCCTCTGCACCCCGCAAATGCCCAACCCTATACGGTTACCTGCAAAGAAAAGAGGGAGTGAGCAATCATAGATTACTCAGTGAGTTCTCAAAACACAACAAAACAACGACCCACCCCCTTTGCACAACAAACAAGTACACAACACATAGTCTGAATACTATATCAATATAAGCATGCAACACATAGTCTCAATACTATATCAATACAAGCATGCAACACATAGTCTCAAAACTATCAATATGCATGCAACTACACAATGCAATGCGAAGACTACAACAATAAATAAATATGCACGCTACTACACTACGCGGAGACTCTCTACTTGACGCGTAAGACCAAGACAGCCGTATAACTTGTCCAACTCAGCACAACGTCTAGACTCAATCCTAGGCTCAAACAAAACAGTGTCTCAACACAAAACAAAGCACACACAGTGCACGGATGGAGCAACTCTCATCACATCCAGGGATTTGCGCACAATCCACCGGAAGCCTATCCACCATCAATTGAACACTCCCAACCACAAACACTAAAGTCACATGGTCGGGAAACATCATTCTCCGGGAATTGGCTTCTTCCAATTCAACCCGGGCTACATCGTCATGAAGCGCTCGTCCATGGGCGCGACCCACTTCCACGGTGACAATCGGATGAGCGAGGTCATTCCGTCTCAAGTCTCAGTGAACCTCCTCAGTATCACTAGACCAACACATCTCACACTCAAGTCGTAGCGAACCTCCCCGGTATCACGCTATACCAACACATCACACACCACCGGAGACTCGCTACCTCGCGATATACCACCGGGGTCTCAGTGTCAACTAACCCCTTATCACGTGTCACACACACAAGGGTTAGTGACCGATTGGATGCCCTAAACACAAGCACTATTCTCCCCAAATAGGCCACAACACACGAGTCATAGCTTCACCTACATGGTTCCACTATACCTGACATGCAACCTGAAAACACACAAGTGGTAGCCAATTACATGGTTAAGCTAGACCACACAAATATACAATATGCAACACAAATGCAACTAAAACAATCAGCATGTGAGAGTTTCACTCATCACCATGCAATTCAACACATTATGCAACTCATCAAACCACTAAAATCAACATGTGAGAGTCTCACTCAAATCACCATGCGATTCACAACAATGATCAGTTAGCCATGCTACAACTCAATGCATGCAACTCAAGTCACAGTCTAGATACACATGCTACTCAATTTTACACAAGCTTGCAGGTCAATATCAACATATAGACTACCATGTGATCGACCATGGTTTTGACCCACTTTTAACCATG